>OMNZ01030057.1:6647-21182 GCA_900303255.1 Lesueurigobius sanzi
ATTTTTGCTCCGATATTGAAGCTTTGGCTTTGAGAACATTGCAATTATAAAAAAGAATTATACAGTTCCATCAAAAGCATAGAAATTTCAGATGATTTCAAAAGTACAAAACAAACATATTCATGAGTCTTTTGTGTGCCTTGGGGATTGTGTTCAACAGAAATGATAAGATTATTACTGCCCATCATTCTTGTACCCTCCTTCCAGCACTTGCAGTTTTTCTGTGTCTGTGCCTAAATAATTTGCCTGGTTGAACCATTACCAAACAACATTAGGGAAACTCTGCCGGGAACACGAGTTTGCCAATTCCTTTCTGGGCAAAACACCAATACGCCGCGCTCGTCTCTCGCCTGCTGCCACTACAAGAGTCATGATTTGTGTGGCTGTTAGTCCAAATGACGTGTGGAGAGGTCTGACGTGCTGTTTGCATCATGGTTATCTCATCTTCCAGTCAATAGTGCAGGCTTATACAGTCTCTCCCTCAATGTGCCCTTTATTAAAGGCACACTGCGCAGCATTTTGAATTATAATGTTGCCAACAATAAAAAAACATGCTCCTGATGACGAGCTACACATAGTATATTTTAGCAGTTTTGAGCATACTCAAAGAATGTATTTGGATGAGGACCTAAGCTTTTAAAATGCCATATTTGGCTGCAATTAGTCAACCTCTCCATGGAGACGAGCCGGAGACGTCCTCGCTCCCAGTAAAGCAGATCCTAGGAGAGGTGAGCCACTCAGAGCGAAGACACATGTTTGTTTTGCCATTTTTTTCAATAATAAGAAATATCTGTAATAAAATAGCTTGTATTTTATTCTAGCTGTAGCTTGAAATGTTCCGCAGTGTACAGTTGTTGCCTTTTAAGTTTAAAAGGGTGTGTAATCTTTTAATCTTTTGGCCATTTTTCAAAAATATTTTGTTCCACTCATGGTTAGTGGTTGTGTGAAGCCATTTATTGCCAAAGAACTGAGTTTACTCTTTTGAAATCATAATGAAACAGAAACTACTCAAATGTCTCTGATCTAACGTTTACATGACGAACAACTGCAGGAAAATTGTTCAGGAACAAAGAAAAACTCACTAAAATACAGGACTCTCTGACAAAATGGAAGTTTGTTTCAAGATGTACAATATATAAACTTTTGATCAGGGACATTTGGCTCGTTTCTAGTTGAAAAGCATAAACAGGTTTTTTTTTTTTTTACAATAAATGGCTTCACACAACCACTAACCATGAGTGGAATAAAAATCAATCATATTCCATGAAATGCATATTTACAGGGTATGTAAACTTTTGAGCACAACTGTACCTTTAAGTCAGAAAGTGAATGCGGTCTACAAAACTAAAGATGAGAATGTCACCGACCATCAGACACCCTAAACTGCTATTTCTCTCACGTACAACACAATACTTCTTCATTCTAAGGCTATGAATATTCTGTCCATTAGTTGAATTTCTCCTGGGGATGAATAAATCTCTGGGAACACGACAACGCTACGTGCATCCACAAACGGTTACCGAACAACAGACGAGTGCGTGGCTCCATCTGAAAGCCGACGCCTGGAGAGTGTCCTTGTGGTAACCCTCTGATGTCAAACCTAATGAGTTTTGAGCTGGCAGAGTGACAGGGCCGTCCCGTAACAGAGGAGGCGTCCCAGAGACGATGATGATTCCCGGCACATGTCACAATAACACACCTGCTATACACTGTACAAAAGCAATGACCTGAACGGACTGAGCCAAACATGGACCAACGCAGAGGGGAGAGAGGAGAGCCGGGAAAAGCACGAAAACGAACAGTGAGCGAGGACCAAACCAGGACTACACACAAATCCTACTAATCTGGGACAGGAGTAATATAATGGTGAAAAAACTGAACGTCCCGTATTCAGAAGGAAAAATTTGGCAAGTTTATTTGTACAATTTGAAGTTAAAATATTTGGATTGGGCAAGACAGGTTGAATACGGAAATATTTTTATTGAGTGATATCATTTGAAACTTTTGCAGTAGATTAGTGACATAAAAGTGAGAAAAATGTAGTTTTCTGTCATTTTCTGTTTTCATCTAAATTTTATGCGTAAAAAATGGCCAAAACTGCCTATATTTTTGGCAATGAAATCTTAAGGAATGGGGCCAGGTTTGAATTAATTTTATTTTGTTGCTACATTAGTTAAAGATTTGTTCACAAGGGACAGGGTTTCCGTAAATGTCCGATAAATAGAATTACTGTCGGCCAAGATGACCGGCCAAAAAGTCAAATCTGGGGAAAAAAATTAATAAAATATATATGAACTGTAAAAAAAACAACAAAAATAAAAAATAACTTAAACCAGTGACTGACACAATGCAGTGTTGTTCAGGGATAAATATTATGTTACATGTTTATCCTGTCAAAGTTTCTGGCTACGTACTTCAGCTGTTTACCCAAGCGCAGCTGCTCGCGTTGGAAATGCATTTCTCTCTTTCGCTCCTCGTCAAAGTTTCCATGAAAGCTGTGCCTACAGGTAAATGTACTTTTACTGTATATACGTGCGCTACGAAGTTTAGAACTAATAAATTAGATTAATGTTTAAGGCCGCATGAGTTTCATATTGAAGTGCTGCCTGATCAGTGACTCCTCGGGGGAATAAGAGCCTCTGTCTGGGTGAGCTGCGCAGAATGTCGCGTTAGTTTCCCTGTACATGTTGGCCGCCCTGAATGAGCCAAAGAGCTGCTCCGCTTTGAATCGATCTTGGCTGTTTTCTGTGAATATAGCCCGAACTTCACTTTGTCTCAATAATATTTCAGCGGTGAGACAATTGATCGGATTTATCTCGAAGGCGCGGGGCGTCCTCACCCGCCATCGCACAGACACCGCGGACAAAGCAAGAAAAGCCATAAATAAGGCACATGTTTGGCCCCTGTCTTAGTTAAATACATGGGGCACAGTAGCAACCAAGCGACACCTGGAGCTGATGTCCTCGTGCACAGGATTCCATGATGCACTTTGTTGGCCATTGAGGTCATTGTTCATCTAGTTCAATGGAGAAACTGCCATAATCACACTTCTTATCGTAAAGATAAGATCATTTATTTGTTTACCTAAAGTGTATTACGTTAAAAGAGCAAACTGGCCCAAACTCGAGAATTGAAAAGATAAGTTCTGCCTGCAGTGTCTCCCTTTCAGGAAGAAAAACTCTTATTTGAACAAAAGTTGACCTTGTGATTGGAGAAGAGATTTTCTAGGTTGATACAGACTGTAGCAACAATACATTACCCTTTGACCTTATAATGTATGCAATTTTTATATCATTTTCTTCCTGGGGCTTGAACTTAGTCGTAGATAGTGCAGTGTCTAAAATGCAAATCCAGGCCTTTTCTGTAAAGACAGCTTGCATGTTGAGTCAGTGCGTCTGCCCAGGTGTTCAGGAGAGACCAAGGTGAGTGAGAGAGCACAGGGGAAGAGCAGCGCCGGGTAAATTATTCATGTGGCCGATAGTGTTATTCAGGGCTCTGCTCTTCCTCGGCTTTAGACTAGAGTTTGAGCAGCTTTAGATACTGCACATGCTTTGATACAAGACTTCACAGACTTCCACACACAGCTACTCTATATCACTATGACATACCTGCTTTTGCCAACAAGGGTATCAATGAATCTATAGGGGCAGCAACTTCCATGTTTTTCCTACCATTTTATTCATTCTGTGTATATTTTATGCACAATATAGTCTATTGTAACTATGGCCCCACTAATGTATCAGGTGGTGGATATTATGGGCAAAAAACGCAATATCAGCTATCAGAAAACATTTTGTTTTGTATGAAAACTAGTCATGCTATACCCATTTTGAAAATCCCAATGTGTAGAGACAATAGTTTGTGGAGTAAGCATTTAGTTTGCCTATAATACCAAAGTCAGCTTCAGTTCAGGGGCATGCTGGAAAATCATTTCAGCCCTGAAGTTTTATCATTTAGATCTGCTCTTTGACAGTCGGAGCTTTAGCCTCTCTCTGTCTGTTTCTCTCTCTCTCTCTGTACTCAAGCAGGGCCTACCACCCAGATTAACAGAAAGGAAAGCTGCATGCCACTTTTTATTTGGCTTAAAACCACCCAGATATGATTTATTTACAGTTCGTTCAAGTTTTAAAACAAGCAAACCCTAATCAGGGCTCCAGACTTTGAGGTGGTTGCACCGGGATGCCTACGTTTTTTCATTTAGGTGCAAAAAAAGACTTATTCCTCTATAACCTTTGACTCTATATGTTCCGGACCTTTGCTTGGCTTTTTTTTTTCTTTATTTTTTTTTTTTTTAATTGGACCTTGGTAGATTTTAATTCATTACCCCTGAGATAGAAGTTGCCAGACCCCTCAATGTCACAAAGTTCTTTTTTAACAGCAGGCCCAAACTTAATTTGGGCCTGATGCGTCTCCACAGTCAGCAGAGCGAGTAATACAAATTAAATGTATGTGTAGCAGACTGGTGCAGTTCAGAAAGGTTTGTGGGTTTGATTCCAGGCAACATTTCGAACAGAGCAGACGATGCTTTTGGATGATTTTAAAATCGATTTCATATTTGTCAACCCTTGAATATAAAGGTAGGACCTAGAGAAAGAGAAATAAGAGTGGTTTAAGACAATCATTGAATAGGAATAGCCTTCTCTATATCTTCACTCCAAAATACAGCAGCCTCTAAGGGTCACACTTGAATCCTCAGTAGTTGTATGGAAAGACATGCCATAATATTGCATCATTTGACTAAAGTTTTGAAACAGTCAGTGCAACAATACACTACTTTCTTCAGCAACAATGTGGATGGTGTACAATGTAATTTAAAAAAAAAGTACATCATTTAGAATGTAATGACTTAAATGACAGAAACATCTGCCTTGTGGAACCCTGCTGTGGCTTGTATGAGGAGCATTTTGTGGTGTTGCAGCATTAGCCCTGGGTCCAGACTTTGTTCATGAGTCGAGTGGTGCAGAATATGTGAAAAGCCGAGCTCTTTGAAGGGAAGCAGCTTTAATCTTTTCTGCTTCTAGGTTTTCCTCCTGCTTCCCCCTAGTTTCGGTGAGCCTTTTAACACGTTTCACTGTGCAGCTCTCGAGGGTCAAAGGTGTACCGCTCATACATGTACTGTACCATTAAGCACGTAAAGCAAGTACTAATGCACAGAATCAATTACTGATAACAGGGGTTTTAGGAAGTGGTCATGCATCTATTTTGGCATTGTTCAAAAATACAGTTGAGCTCAAAAGTTTACATACCCTGGCAGAATGTCATAACCTGGCATGTGCCAGATTGATATGTGTAGCACTCTGATTTGAGTTCTACACATTATCAATCTGGAACGGCCCTCGTTCGTGAAAGGTAGTACAGAATACTTCAAGATAACTGGGTGAAACACTCGTTAGTACCCGCCTATCGTACTTTTACCAAATCCAGTCGGGAGAAAAGCACAAACATCTCTTTGCTCCATTTTCAAAGCAGAAATAGCAGGCATTTGAGCTAAAACAGTCAATTGCAGCAAGTCCTTAGACGTAGCCATGTTTGTTTTTCTTCGGCGTTTGGTGCGACGTCATACCAACATGTCCCGCCTTAAACCCCAATGCAGGCACGTCATTGGTCTGCACAAACGGATGAGTCCAGCCAAACGTTAGTGATTGGACTCTTTCAAGATGTAATTTCTCGAGTTTGTGAAATCACAAGTTTTGCGGGAATTGATCTTGCAGCGCAAGCTTAAGAATGTCAGGATATGTAAGGGGTGTGTACTTTTCATGCATGTCATAGAATATGAATGATAACACAAAAACCTTTATTTCTCTCATGGTTAGTGGTTGCGTGAAGCCATTTATTTTCAAAAACCTTACACTTAACTAGAAACTAGCCAAATGTGCCTGATCAAAAGTTCACATACAAACAAACGTTTTTCAGAGAGTCCAATTTTGTCGGAGAGTCCTGTATTTCAGCTGAAGAGAGTTTTTCTTTCCTTCTAAACAATCTTTCTGGCAGTTGTTGAAGGTCATGTTAACGTTAGATCAGGCACATTTGAGTAGTTTCTGTTTCATTATGATTTCAAAAGAGTAAACTCAGTTCCACTAACTATGTTTGTGTTATCATTGATATTCCATAAAAAATGGCCAAAAGATTAAAAGGGTATGTAAACTTTTGGCCACAACAGTATAGAGTGCTCAGCGTAAATGAGTACACCCCATTTTAAAAGTACCATTTCAAACACTATTTCAATGAACAAAAGAACAATTAGCAAAATGTGGACATGACTAAGGTTAATCTAGCATCTGAATAACTTCTAACATGAACGTAAGATTAGTATTTATATACAGCACCTATCAAAATTTGGAAACACTTTATGTAATCTTTGCATGCATTTCCCCATGAGACAACCATCCAGAGACTAAAATAAGACTTATATAATTTAGTTTTTATCTGGAATTTCCATAAAACAAACTAACTGCAAACATACATCCCAGAAAGTCCTGACTACACAGTTGTTTTGCCCTCTGCATTGGCCCTGTGCTTCACCAGCCGGATTTTGAATGCGAAATGAGCGTCATTGAAAACCTCCCAAGTCATCCCTTTATGCCTGTGAATTAATGTGAACCTAAAATATTCATGTTTGCACAACGGAGCGTGGGAGCGCGGCGTGTCTCACCTATGTACACTCTGCGGCTGAACCTCTGCATCAGCAGCAACACAAACACATGAAGGGGGATGAGGTTGATGATGAAGACGTAGCCGCCCCAAGCAGAAACCTGCGGATGCAAGACAAGCCGTTAATCAGGAGTGAAAGACAGATACAGTACTTTTATCAAGCAGTCTGATTTGGGTCACTTTAGGTCTGAAGTCTGAACATTCTCCCGCGCTCAAAAATATGTCTGTATTGGTAAACTGATTAAAATGATAGAGCAGCTCTGGGATTAAGCCTAAGGCACTTGGCAGCGTTAGACTTCGGCCATGGAATAGAAATGTACAGTGAGGCGCAGACAAACTAGCTCGCCTCGGTGTTATGGATTCCAGTCAGGAGTGTGGTGATTTACCAGATGTCGCTCATACATAATTTTCTGCCTTGTCTCGGTTCTGTCAACTATCTGTCTAAGCAATAGAAACCTTTGGAGAAAAAAACAGAAAGTTTGTGAAAAGTACAGTGTCAGCTGTACACCAGATGTTTCAAACAATGAAGACCGTTCAAGGACGTGCTCGCAATATTTAATACAAACAAACTTTTAAAACTTTCTAAGTGGTAACTTCCAGTTTATGCATAAAATTAAAGCTACTCATTCTCTTGCAATAGCTGGAATCAAGCTGGAAAGGACTCTGCAGTAGGGCTGAACGATTTATCGCATTTGCAATTTTATCGCAATATTACATTATTAAGGGGGAACAAGTAAGTCTCTAGCTCATTCCTATCAGAAGTTATGACATTTTAACAAAAATAATAAAAATGCTCTGTCCAGCCACTAGGGGGCAGCCAAGATTTTTTTTAAAGGAAGAAATTCCACACCTGTCCAGCAGAGGGCACTGACACTGTCTTATGGCCATTCCGCCTTTGCTCTGTCTGGTCCTATCAGATTTCTGTGACAGGCCACGTAACTGAAGGGGGCTAACTGGGCAATTGCTGAGGGGGCCCAATTTGAAGGGGGCCCCACAAAACAAAATCATTAGTCTCCCTAAAAAAAAAATTATAAAAGCACAGATGGCAGCTAAAGGACCAGCTGAAAATATAATTTATTTTCTAAAACGCACCTGAATGCAGAAAATCACATCTGAATAAAAAAACAAAAACCTCTCAGACTCCCCCAGGTCAACAGTGCAATATTTCTGCACTCATTTTAAGTGCTTTAAAAAAAAAAATCAAAAAAAATCAAAAATCGAATCGAAAACTCGATGGCCAAATCGCCCAGCCCTACATGATATTTAAATAATTTTTTTGGTAAAATCGTTCAGCCCTAAAGAGGACCTTGAAAAAATAATTGCACATTAAATCACAATATTGAGGGGAAAAAAATCGCAATTACATTATTTTCCAAAATCGTTCAGCCCTACTCTGCAGTTTAACTTTTGACCAATTACCAGTTTCTGAATTAACTTGGTTGCCATGGTTTTCGGGTGCATTCGCCAGTTACCATAGTGGAGTTTGGGGGTGTTTGAGGTTGTGGAAAGGGGTCTTTTATACTGATAACAAGTTCAAGCAGGTGCCATTAATACAGGTAACAAGGACAGAGGAGCCTCTTAAAGAAGAAGTTACAGGTCTGTGAGAGCCAGAAATCTTGCTTGTTTGTAGATGACCAAAGAGGAATTTACCAATTAATTCTTTAAAGATCAGACAATATGTTTTTCAGGATTTTTTTTTCTCAATTTGTCTCTCATAGTTGAAGTGTACCTATGATGAAAAGTACAGGCCTCTGGGACAACTTGCACAATTGGTGGCTGACTAACTACTTTTTTTTTTTTTTTTTTTTTTTTTTACAAATGCAACCATGTATAGTATAATGAGCTAAATGAAAAATTGTTGCAACATTTTTGTGCCCTGATGAGTTTTATTTCTTGATAGTCTGATCAGCCTGAATTCATTGTTGGGGTTAGATGCGTAACTAACCACACTTCTTTTGTTGTGGTGAGATCATCAGCCCATTGTGTGTTCCTGGAATTGGAAAAATGACCCGCTGATGTTTTGGTATTAAATGGCAATGTCATTCTCCCCAAAACAAAAAGCTACATTGTCTTCTCATCTGTTTCGCATCCATCACATGTAACTGGAGCAACAGACAAATGCTTCTTTCCACCTAATGTTTCTTATGAAACAATCACAAAATCTACAGTAAGACTCTTTTATTAGAGAAACATGGAAAAATACAAAGGGGACATAAATCATGTAGATGTTAGGAGCATGCCTGTTCTGTTTCCCGGCCGCTGTAGCAATTTACATTTGAGAAAATGCACCATTATGTTAAACACGCTTTTGTCACATTTGCCATTCAGCACTCGGTCTGAAATGTTCACTACTTTGTCCAAAGAGAATGAGCCCCAGTAAAGGACAAGGACAAGTGTTGGCTCAGGTGAAAGCTATTCTTCAAACTCCTGTCTCTTGTGGGGGAGTACCAAAGCTTAAGGATAAGCTTTTAATGCATGTTTTAATTTGACTGGGAGTAACCTGAGCATCTTCATTACTCTCCTCATAGTCGTCCGTTTACATCATAAAAATTTGCCCCTTTGAACAATGAAGAAACCCCACAAAAAGCTAAACATCGGAGTACATTTTATCACCACGTCATGTACATTAAAGGGGGAAACCAACATAACCGTCATATATGGACATTTACCCAAGAAAGCAGCGGTGGCTTTGTGCTTTATCGTCCCGGGATCATGATGAGATTTTGATGCTCGCCAAAACACTGCACAGTTTTATGGCGCGATAGATAATCAGATGTAGTTGTCAGTTGTAAAATTCACGCTGGTCTCTTCAGGGCCGGAGCTGAACACTGCATGTGTTTTGTCACTTATTCACAGAACTCAGAGCTCCATAATGAGGCAGTGGGCAGCAGCGAGAGCCCACCTGAGAGCCGCACACTTATGAGAAGCAATATTCCAACAGCCATTACATCAGGGAATATTGTTTGATAAATAGTGGTGTTGGCACTGAGTGCATCTTAAACAGGGGGTGTTATGCTTTTTACAGCCTTTTGGTCATTTATTTCCTCATTTTCATGCAAGTTATTGTTTTGCTTTTCATGTGAGCTATGGAGCACAAACACTTCACTGATACAATGGAAGAACTGCCTTCAAAAAGGCACCAAGGTTACAAAGGCCAATATCAGCTCAAGTCAGACCTGCAGTTTGACCATAAAAACAAGATGGCAGCCCCCATTGCAACTTCCTGAATGAGTTGGATACCACACTAAGATTTCCTTTGTAGATTTTGTGTGGGCTAGAAAACTCTCTAACAATTGGAAAAGGTAATGACACGCAGAGAAACAAATATCTGCCTAAGTATTATTTAAAGTATTCCTCTATGTTTCAGTTGGTGCTTTCTATTTCAGTAAAAGCATGAAAGGCATTTGAAGAGTTCATTTGCAAAAACCGATGAGAAAATTCAATGTGTGTAATTTTCTCTTTGTGCAGAAGTGTTTTTAAAGACCAGATCTATTGCAGTGCATCAGAAATAATAATCCAGTTGTTATTCATTCATCATATGGATTCAACTTTAGTTTTACTGGTGGCACCTGCACAATACAAAAAATCTAAACCATGTCGCAAAAAAGTCCAAACCGGAGACATCTGCTTTTGTAAATGAGCTCTTCATTTGTAACCTTGGTGTCTTTTGGAAGCCCGTTCTCCCATACCATGAAACACTGTCGACCGCACTGGCCAATAATACACATTTGCATGAGGACTTGTATTTTTCCACTCCACAGTCCCTCGGAATCCTGACTGCCTTTTACACGTCAGCTCCTTGTTCGTTGATCCTTGTCACTTCCTGGATGAGCGCCTGTCTATGTGGACCTGCTGCTCTCGGGACCACGTGAAGCGCTCAACCCACATCTTGTAATAGTAAGAAAACATTCGCATTGTGTCGAGTGTTCACAGCTCACAATAATATTTAATCCTACCAACAGCGATGGCAATTACATGGGGCATGTCGTGCGGCATCGTACAACCAGCGCCGCCGCTCTCCATCAAACAAAGAGGACCCCACATAAGGCAGTGTGCGAGCTTTGTGCCTATTGTGTGCAAGAGTGTGGAGCTGCCAATGAGGAGGCGTCACGGCTTACAATGATTCATCCTGGCACCGTCAGTGGGTGAAGGAAATTATCTGCTTAATCTCCTAACACACATTGGAGCACATAAACAAGTTCAGCTGAATATTTTATACCATATAATAATAGTAGATGTACATACAGTATTTGTTGTAAAAAGCAGAGGGACCAAGTCGAGTCTAGTGAAGTCAAGACGATTTACTAGATTATTCATTTTGAAATATTACTGTAATGGTCCCATTTAAGTAAAGGGCTACCAGGGAATTTTTCTTCTTAAGAATGCTGCGAGGCAAGGTATCACAAACACTGTAAATACATTTTTACGCCGAGCAGCCCTTAAAGGCCCTATACATTTTTTTTCATAGTAGTGGAACGAAATTCGTTTTGTCCTCCTTTAGTATATTGTAAACTCTAAATTAGTGGGTATAATAATAGGGGGTATGGTTATCTAAATGAGATGTAAATGAGCCCTTTTGTCGCTCCCAGCAGCAGAGAGATGCGAGAACTGCACAATCTTTAGAGGCCGTTTTCTCCCCTTTGAGCTTTTTTGAGTGCCTACCTTCAAGTGGCCACAACTTCTCCAAATATTATCAGATTTCCATGTGTTACACATCGTTGGAAAGCTTTCAGAATACACTTTCAGAATCCGGGAATAACTCAAAATGCCCCAGAACCGACTTGTGGCCCTGGTGTGACAAATATGTGACAAAGTGACCCTGTAAGTCATGAAACATAATTATATAAACTCATTCCTGTGAAGAATTATGTTAGAAATTAGTTAGGAAAGTTATGCGGGAGATTTGGACCACAACTACCAATTTAATTAACTTGGTCTTTCATTGTTTGCTATCAGGCATCAGGGCTTTTAATTTCCCTTTGTGTCATTATTAGGTAGCTTGCTTTTGCAGCCATCCTTGTTTGCTTTGGCCAGGACTTGCCAGGCTGTGGGATGTTTCTGGGATGAATGTAGGACACAGGACGTACCATGTAAAAATAGGAGAGGCAGCATCCAATGGCCCAAAAAACAGAGCCCGTCTTCACCGATTTGACCTGCACAGAAAGAAGAAAACATGTAACAACCAACCAGTGAGAGCAAAACCTCCATCGGCAGTAGCATTAGTTTTGGAAGTTATGCCAAGTGCGACGAGCAACAAATTGTCTTTTCAAACTAGGTTATGCTTTTTCCTTATGCGTCGAGGGACATCTATGGTTTATAATTGGAACCGCTGTTACTTCAAATCTCAGTTGTATACCGGAAATGTGAATTATCTTTTCCTATGAATAATATTAGCCTATATAGACACATGCAAAACCACATGGATTACAAAAAATGATAATAAAAATGATAATAAATGCGTAGTGTATGAGCTAAGTGTATAATGAAGTAGAATCGTCTCTGGCTTTTCAAGTTGCCCGAGTTTTAGTGTATTTGGCACAATGTTTTATTCATCGGTGTGGTCAGTGGAGTTGCACAAAGGTCAAACACATTAGTTCCTGCCTAAAGTGTCTTATAAATTAGCGGTTTTCGTCGCAGGTCACATGAATGTCACATGAGGAGCACATAAACCGGTCACAATAGTCGGTGGAGCAGGGGCCTGTTTAAAGGTAGCACGAGCGGCAATAGTCTGGAATCATACGGAGGATCAGCGACGGAGCTCAACACTCATCGTTATTTCTCGTTTCGGGGCGAATGTCGAAGCTCATTGTGTTAGATCTGAAATATCGTGGCAAAAGTGATGCCGGTGATACCAGTCTGAAAGTGTGATGAATGGAAATGTGATGAATGGAAAGGCAGAGGCACAATGAAGACAAGTGAGAGCAATCCTTGGCATTATTTGCAAAAGCTTAGAAATACAAAAATATATTATAGCATTATTACTAACATGTTTTTCAGTAGCACTTTAGAATATGGCCTTGTAACTACTGGTAACTATCAGGTAATTACCCTAGTAATTACTATCAAAAAAACAATAATTACCCAGTAACTCTTAGGTGATTAACCCTAACCCTGACCCTAACTCTTAGGTAATTAATCCTAACCCTAACCCCCTTACTAGGGTAATTACCTAGTAGATAGTAATTACCTAGTAGTTACCAGTTCTTACCAGGCTGTATTCTAAATGTAACCTGTTTTTCTTGAGGTGAGACACTGCATGTGAATAGGAGGGAAAAATTCAATTGAGTGAGATCAATTTCAATCTTTTGCCGAATATTACTGACATAAATATGAGGAAAAAACGTATTGCAAGTCATTTTATGTTTCATGAAAAAATAGGGCATTTTATGTGTAAAAATTGCCCAAATTGCCTATGATACTGATTATTAATAATAATACTGAGCCAAGCCCAGGGAGATATCTTGTCAAGTATTTCAATAAACTGTAAAACTTCAAATTTCAGCTCGTTTTTTGGGACTCAAAGCTCAATAAATCAGCCTGGCAATTAAATATTGAAAAATCCCTCTGAACAGGCTTTCAAAATGTTTAAAGTACAGGACTTGAAAGATTGGAGTGTGTTGGAAGCAACTAAAGTGGAGATGTTGTCGCCACAATGTGAGACAAATGCATTTTGACAAGTTTCAATTTCATTTCATTTTTCATTTTACATTTCTATGGAGAAACAAATCACTGCCTTAATTACACTCCTAATTGTAAAGATTAGGTCATTTATTTGTAAAACTTTATATGTTAAGACCAAAGCCTGAAAATTTAAAATATTGAGTTTCGCCTGCAGCGTCTCCCCTTAATTTTTATTTGACTAGAAAGAACTGTGAAATCGAGATGTTTGTCGTTCAATAAAACCTATAAACGATAAAAACACATACTTTTATACAAATAGCAAGTTTTAGGGACTATTTAAGACGTATTGATGAGTAACTAAAATTAAAAAAAATCTATGCACACTGAGCTATCAATTTGCTTGCTTTAAGGCAGTGGTTCCTAACCTTTCCTCCTAGAAGACTGGAAACAGGCCACTTGAATGCACTAAACATAAAGATTGTGTCCGAATGGGACTTATTTCAAACCAATAAACAGAATTTGGAGTGTTTTATGTACATGCAGTCCTCTCTTATTCATGTTTTTTTTTTTCTAATTCATTTACTCAAATAATAGCCCTTATGGCCTCTGACCAGACAAAGCTCTGGGCCCCTCGTGCAGTTCCAGGCACCCCTCGGGTTGGGAACCACTGCTTTAAGGTGCTCTGTAAGAACTGACTATACTAATACTAATTAATATTATCTGGTTATTTCTGCAACGCCTATTTTATGGTTTCAAAACAAATAGTAAGTAAAAAAAAGGCCTTTGACACAAATATAACTAGTACAACCTCGGGGGTCCGGTATATAAAAGCATACTGTATATACTATAGCAATGAGACTACATAGAAAATGCCATTGCACAAAACAAGTGAAAATCTAAAATATATAATGTATACAGGGGTCATTTATCAAGACAGGTGCTATATAGCGAGTGCAAATTGAAAAATAAAATATGTTATTTTGTGGTTAGACTTGAACAGCTTGAACTTTTGAAATCATGCTTATTACAGTATAAGGGCCACAAATCTGAAAAGTAAATGAGCGAATTCTACAAGAGTGGAATATAACTGGGCCGCTGATCCACTTTTGCACGCACTACTCGTTTTGCACAAAACCTACCCATAGGTAATACGTGAACTGCAGTGCAAAGATGGCGATCCCCTCGTTATCGAAGGACCCGGCCACAGATCTGGAGATGTATCCCGGCACGATGGCGATGAAACAGGCCGCCAGAAGCCCCGCC
>OMNZ01030057.1:21202-31432 GCA_900303255.1 Lesueurigobius sanzi
AAATAATAGCCCTTATGGCCTCTGACCAGACAAAGCTCTGGGCCCCTCGTGCAGTTCCAGGCACCCCTCGGGTTGGGAACCACTGCTTTAAGGTACTCTGTAAGAACTGTACTAATTCATATTATCTGGTTATTTCTGCAACGCCTATTTTATGGTTTCAAAACAAATAGTAAGTAAAAAAAAGGCCTTGGACACAAATATGACTAGTACAACCTCGGGGGTCCGGTATATAAAAGCATACTGTATATACTATAGCAATGACACTACATAGAAAATGCCATTGCACAAAACAAAGTGAAAATCTAAAATATATAATGTATACAGGGGTCATTTATCAAGACAGGTGCTAAATAGCGAGTGCAAATTGAAAAATAAAATATGTTATTTTGTGGTTAGACTTGAACAGCTTGATCACGCTTATTACAGTATAAGGGCCACAAATCTGAAAAGTAAATGAGTAAATGTAAATTTAAAAAATTAAATGAATTCTACAAGAGTGGAATTTAACTGGGCCGCTGATCCACTTTTGCACGCACTACTCGTTTTGCACATGGAGCAAATGCTTGGTCGAGAAAACCTACCCATAGGTAATACGTGAACTGCAGTGCAAAGATGGCGATCCCCTCGTTATCGAAGGACCCGGCCACAGATCTGGAGATGTATCCCGGCACGATGGCGATGAAACAGGCCGCCAGAAGCCCCGCCCCCTGGTTCCACAGCTCTCGCGTTAGCAGGAAGGTGGAGATGGAGGTGAGCCCGCTGAAAACCGGGGCCAGGAACACGCAAACGTCCCGTATGTGGACCGTGATGTGGAGGAGGTTTAGCACGTAGTGTATGAGCCCCGCGGTCACCATCAGCCCGGGGTAAACCTAGAGGGAGAGAAGAAAATTGGTAGATCAGAGGAGATATTTTCATTCATCACAAATAAAATCCACAAAATGTTCAAAGTGTCAAGGTCTATCATTCCACTATAGAGAAACAGAGCCAGATCATGAGATTTACAGCAATGTTTCCGGCCCCATTCGAAAAAGACATTATTGAAGTATTTTTATTGCAACCATGAAACTCAATCTATCTCCCATCATTCACTGCTGTAATAAGTTTATTACGACGTGAAAAGCACAACCGATATTGTCGAGTGGTGAAGACGGCCTGTGAACAAATGAAAACGCTGTTCACTGCAGCTTTTCTCTGCTGTGGGAGCAAGCCATTATTGCTCGACTGAATGGGCAATTTACGAACTGCTTTCTAACAATGGTGGTGTGCAGAAAATGTATTCTGTTGCGCGAGTTCACCTTCACCATCAGTCAGGCCTCCACACACAGACAAAATACTGCTGCCCGCCTGCTCACCAACTCTGGCAAACATGACCACATCACACCTGCCCTCCGCTCCTGCACTGGCCCCCCAGTTTGTTCAGAATCCAATACAAACTTGTGGTGTTCGTCTTCTCCTCCATTCACAGCCTCGCACCTGCCTTTATGTGAGACTCACCCCTCATCGGCCCAGCAGAGCCCTGCGTTCTGCCCAGCGACACCAGCTGGAGGTGCCCAGGTCTCGCTGCAGACAGTGGGGCAATCATGCCTTTTCAGTGGCAGGTTCCAAACTCTGGAATCCGTTGCCCATGGAGTTATGTGCCATCACAGAGTTAGGGCTGGGTGCCGTTCAACGACACCAGTATGGTGCCGGAAAAATAATGAAGGTACTACCGGGATCGAAAAATAAACTGGTACCGAAAACAAAAATATTTTTCTTTAGAAAGCAAATTTTGAGGCCTGGTGGGTCTTGAGGCTGCACTGAAGAAAGTGACTTAGGTGTTTCAGCTCAAAAACACTAAAAGAAATGAAGAAACATTGAATAGATTACCATTATTGTTCTGTTTCATGGTTCTACACAACAAAACTAAAAATCAACTCATCATTTAGATAAATCAATCAATTTTTTACTTTTTTTGTGTAAATGACAAATAATCTACTTCGTTCAGGTATCGGTATTATAAACTAAGTTTACAATTTTGCCTCGTAGGCAAAAATTCTTCAGTCTTCATCTGTACTCTGTAGTTGAAGTGTAGGACGTTTCGATCTTAGTCCAAAGATCGTCATCAGCTTAGTAACTACTTAAGCACGCTTGTGGGTCTCTTAAGAGTAAACCAGAAGGAGGAGTTAACCTCCAAGTCCCTCCTCGCTTTGTGCTAAAAGTAGGAGAACATAGATAAAATGTTCAAAACAAACTAAGTATCGTTAAAGTACTGGCATCGGGAAAAAATGAACAATACCCAGCCCTACACAGAGCTGCCCCTAACTTCAAGGCAAAGCTTAAAACGGCCTTTGACACATACAGTAGTTCGTTTGTGGCACTTTTTGCTGTAAATATTTGATCATGTGTTTTATGTAAATTGCATTTTATGTTTAGTTTTTAATCTTACATTATTGTGTCCAGCACTTTGGTCAAGTGTGGTTGTTGTAAAGTGCTTTATGAATAAAACTTGACTGACTGATTGACCATCAGTTTGTTTAAATTCAGGTAAAAGATTGGACACCAGTTGTAATTTTGAATAATCATCACGCTCATATACAGCGTAGTGGACAATAAGGATGGCAAGATTAAACGCTTAAGAATTTTAGGATCCACAGTAAAACCACTGTTCTGTGAGCAGTGTTCGCCCAGAAACACATGAAGTCAGCAGCAGGCTAAATAACCCACTGTGCAGAGAGCAAAGCTATCTTTGCATGTCCAAGATGAGGTCAAAGCTTATTAGCTAATAATAATAATAACATCTACAGCTTATTTATTTTTCAATTGGTTTGGTTCAGAGCAACCATTAAATAAATATAAAACTGTACTAATGTCTTGTTTCTTCTTGTGAAAGATTTAACGGTGCCATAAAGGTTTTGAGAAATTGTCTGTATTTTCTTCCTTAGTTTCGGCAATTTAGTTTAGATTGTGAATGATCATAAAATCATAATATTTTTTATTAGTTTTCGTGACTCAAAAATGCAAAACTTGGACATCTCTGCGAGTTTCAGAAACGGGCTGATTGGCTCCGGGGAAACACACACATGTTTGATAAAATACTTTCGCCTGAGGCCGGAGCTTGTTTTTGTGCAGATGGAGCATAAGAGAAGTCCTCTCAAAGTCAAAGCACTTACAGTCAGTGTTTAGTTGACTAATATTAACCCTAACAGTAGAGCTCTGGAGAACAGATCAGTCCATAACAATACGGCTGCGCTCGTTGCTCTGACCTGAAGATGTGAGCACTCGTACTTCCTGTCCTTTTCTCTTCCTATGGAGATTACATTAGACCCGTTCAGTATTTTCTAAAGCTTACATGGTGGACAGTGAGTTCCTGGTAGATGATCATTTACTGTGTGTTATAGATAGATGAATACTTTTTTGATCCCGAGGGAAATTCATGATTCAGCAGAAGCATTGGATCACAACATCACACAATAAAAACTAAAAGAAAAAAACATTTAAGAACATTATCATTAACTTAATTATTAACTTATAGGATGAAAGTTTTTCAGTGGAGGAGACGTCTGTTTAGAAAGATCAATGATTTTATCTTGAAGGCCAACATTCATTTGATTAATACGATTTTAAATAGTGCTGAAAATGTGAACTACGCTGCGTAAAAAAACAATTGTCTTGTCTACAGTGTTGATGTTATACAGACATTTATTTTTATTTATTTTTCATTGCATGTTAGCTTTGTGTGTAGAAAGGCTGATGCGTTTGTCTCAGACGGCTCCTCCACTGAAATATTAACACTAGGGCTGCACAATACATCACAAAAAATATCGTATCGTAAGAAGCCACGTAGTATTCTCTTGCAAGTTAGAACCTTCCTAATTTAGTTCATGTTTTGGCCTTGGTTTGGTTCTGATGTAGTGTTTTTGGTTTCTTCTTTTGACACAATTTGCTGAAAAAGATATTACACGTGTCTGAATGGAATGGTTTATCCAATTATCGCAATAATGTCGTGTTTTTGCATGCCTGTATCACATATCGCAAGTTTTTTCAATATCGTGCAACACCTACATCAAGTTATTAACACACAGTAAATGATCATCTACCAGGAACTGACTGTCCACCACGTAATCTGGACATGAATGGGGACGGGGTGTACTGCCACGCACAGCTTCAGGTCGGAGGAGCTAGCGCAGCCACATCGTGCGACGAGCCAATTCATTGTCATCCATCACCCCCTGCATACACTTGGTACAGTCCGGGTGAGAGGGGAAGCACTAGAGATGAGCTGAGTAACGACGTGTTAAAATGACCCTGGTCCGCGTGTCCTCTAGCCGGTATGAAGACAGATCAGCTCGATGCTTTTTACTCATGCGCCACATCCCCAAGGAGCCGTTTACCCATCCAGCAAATCTGCAGCGAGAGTGTGAGTGCATCCACAGTCAGGATAGGGTTTTTAACAGAGAGACGTGAGGACTGGGGCTGCACCCTATCAGAATGACAATATCTAGAGAAAGGAACGATGAATGTGGCAGTTTAGAGAGTCATTTTTAGAACTGATCTAAAGGGCACTTATTGTGGTACAAGCACCTGTATCAGTCAGGGTTTATACAGGTAGCAGCAAGTCAAATTTTACACTTTTTAATGCCATTTTAATGCCCAAATACTACATTTTTAATGCCACAAATCGGTGCGCAGTCAATATGAATTCCCATATTCAATAGAAAATTTGATAGAATGGAGACATTTTCTACAGAAAGTGTATAATTTCTGCCAAAATTCCAGTCTAGACCCTCATTTTTGTATTTTTGACAAACTTCTGCTGTAAAAGTAGTTGAACAATGTCATTATTTTCCAAGAACTTTTGATTTAATGCCAGTCTGAATTCAATTTAATGCTTTTTAATGACGTTTAAGGCCTTTTAATGCCCCGTGGAAACCCTGTCAGTGTCATATTTTACCATATGATATATACTTTAGGGCTGGGACAATATATCGTTTTGCAATATATGGCAACACTCTGTATCGATGCTTTGTCAAGTATCAGGTCAATACCTTGAAAGTGTTAAACAGCTGTGCAGCGCTGGCTGCTCTACAAACTGTTTGCAATAGTCTGGATCAGGGGAAGGCAACGTCAGGCCTGGGGGCAAAATCCGGCCCTCCAGCATCTTTCCTCTGGCCCCTCAGATGGTTTAAAGGCACTACACCTAATTTTTTTATTACAAATAATGAAAGAGGGAGTGAGTAAAATAAATTGATAGTTGTGGTCCAAACACATTCATAAGTTTCCTCACACATTTTTTAAATCCTGTTTCTTCTTAGAGATTAGTATATAAGCACATTTAGCTACTGGCAGGGCCACTTTTTAGGGTCATAGTCACAGAAATGCTAGAAAGCAAGAGCGCAAACCATGAAATTGACAAGAAATGCTTTATATTTAGATGCACTGTATTATTTCCAGAAATGTCCGAGTTTGCAATATACTAAAGCAGGAAAAAAATAATTCCATTCCACTAGAACCAAATCAGGTATAGTCCCTTTAAGACATGACCAATTCATTTGACATTTTCCAAGGAAAGGACTCTCAGAACCGCTCTGTTTAAAAATAAATAATAAAAAAGTAAATATGTCAACCAATACTACCATTTGTATGAAACAGTAATTGCAATCGGGTAAAACAGGGGAAGCTCGGCCCCCCGTCTTGAGGCTAGAAAGAATATCAGCCCACCTAAAGAAAGATCTTGGCCCCTAAATATGGTGATATTGCATCGCAACAAAAGCATACCATCCCAGCCCCACGGTTCTGTATCCTTTTATCTACAAATAAAATGGGTGAAAATTCCAAAGCACTGGGCCATTACTCCAGTCAATGTGCTCTATGGGCATGTGTTGTGAACAGAGTTGAATGCTTACTGTGCCACCCACGATCCTGCCCAGAGGGTACCACGCTCTCTCATCGAACCAGTTCAGAAACTCGTAGAACCCATTGGAGGTGAGATGGTGAGTTGACCTGTAGTTGAACCTGAAAAGAAAACAACACAGGTCTTAGAGCAAAATTGCAATAGCTCCACGTGTGAAGACATTCATGTTTAATTTAATAGAACAGCTTAGATCTAGTCTTGATGTGTTCTTTTTTCATGAACCGAACCCAGCTTAGTCCTGATTTCATTCTGATTTGTGTACAGCCATGTTTTTCCTAATGTAGAAAACTTACAATGCTGTTTTTGGTCCCGAGTTGGATCATTTACTTCTTGAGTTTCATTATTTTTTAAGTTTGATAAAGGCAAAGGAATCTTACATATATTAACTGCATTAACGCTTCACAAATAGCAGTGTTTTTCTGTTTGTGCTAAAATAATGACTTCTAATCCAGCTATATTTTAAATCCTGCAGCAAGAGAACTTCAAATCAATGAACGCCCCCCGTCTGAGTCAAGGCTTTGGAGTGTTGGGGGTGAAACAACATGAAGATTAGCGAACAAGTCAAGAAAATTATTGAAGCTGAAAGCTGCCAAAATTGGACAAAAAACCCTTTTAATGAGAGCATCTACTGTGACAATCATGAAATGTGTTAAAAGTTAATTCTAATTGCTGCTCAGACACTTCAAAAAGGCAGTTTCTATTTGGGAGGATTGGTTCCACTGAGCGCGCCTGGAGAATCAAATAGTAAAAAACAGTAATGCAGTCCACACACAACATTAATACTTGAAGGCAGCTTGTTATTAGCTTTTCTTTGATCAGGGGCCTCCACTAGTAAAATGCAAGCCTTGGTAACGTTGGTCAGCAAATAGATCAAAATGTTGAGTAATAAAACATTTAACTGATTCACCTTTTCCAACCACATAACTCTTTGAGCTCTTACCACTGGGGCTTATATTATTTTCAAGGTAAACATCCCTAGAACTAAATTTAGACTAGGTCCCAGTGGTGCTGGCATTTCTATTCAGTCCTATGAAGAAAGCCTGTATAATGCAGTTGACAGCTTGAGCAGAATCAGTGTTGACAGACGCAGGTAATGTATTGCACAGGCAAAGAAATCCCATGGGCAGGTAACATCAGAATAGAAACAGCCAGTATTGTTGTCCCAAACAGTGGTACGTCCTACCAACCCACAGGCCTTTATTGTCTCCCGTGGCATTCATCTCAGCGTCGCTCCTCTCAAGTCCTTTACACCCCCTTATTCTTTTAAGGGAAACAATACAGTGTGCAGCTTGTAGCAAATACAATTTTGGCTTTTGTACAAATAATCTTGCATTGACCCTCAGACAAGCTGTGCTCGTTCACAGCGGTTAGTCTTTTGGTCCCCCGTGCATTTCTTCACACTCAACACAAACTAGTGGCCCCCCATAGAAACAAAAACAGATTTTGAAGGAGCACGAACACAAACAGAGGCTCTAAACTAGGAGAGTGGTTGGCAACGGCAGCATGCAGGAAAACCACCTAGTTTGGTTGGGTTTACACCTAGTTGGCACCCCGTTTGGACCCGGATGTGAGCAGGTTATAGGCTGAAATGAAACAGGCTGTAGATCTGGGGGCTTTTAATAATGGCCTAAGCGCATTTTAAAAAGGGATCAAGTCTGCAGTTATTTTTAGACTGCTTTGCACCACACTGCCTGTATTAATGTTCATGTAAATGTTATTTATGTGACTGTGTCTTATTGTTCTTTAAAAGCCCTTCTAGGGACGGACATTGCAAATTAGCCTTGGCTATAAATGTTGTAGTGTGTCACATGTTGAATGTACATACTTGTCCCTATCAAATAAATGAATACATGAAATAAAATAGGATATGGGTTATACAAGGACTGCTTGCCTTCACAATAAGTATCCTCTGAAGGTGTCCATAGAACAGACAAAGCGTGTTACGGAAGGATGTTTTCATTGTGCTGAATAAGACTTTGCTGTGAACCTGCATAACGTCATGTATAATATTATCATTATGTCAACTCAGGCTGAAACAACTAACTGATTAATCAATAACTAATCGATTATTTAAATAGTTGTCATCTATTTTAGTAAACTTATTTTAGACACTTATTTTATTGTTATCATTATTAGCCTTTTTAAAATTTAGCTTTTTTTTTATCCTATTCCAGTATTATTACTACTGTTTGCAAACCTTTCTTCTTCCTGACGGCACATTTCCTGACTTTTTGCATCCCCTGTGATCCTGTCCTAAGAGCTGTAAGTAAATTTCTCCATTGTGAAATCAATAAAGAACTATCTTATCTTAGACAATTAATAATGTCTGATATATACTCTGATTTTTTTGATGGAAAGGCCAGGACGTCATTATAAATGGGAATGTGTTCTCAATTGGCTCACCTGGTAAAATAAAGAATACACTAAAAATCGATTTTGTCTATAAAGATATATGGCAATAAGGGCATATACAATTTTTGTCCCAGATAAGAGATACAATCTCACCATTTCTAATCAGCTATCAGCTGATTAATCGATTACCAAAACTATTGTTAGTGTCAGCCCTAGACTCAACTAAATAAAAACAAAGAAAACAAAAGCTAGAAAGGGAGACATTATAATTTCACTTCTGTAGTAATGCTGCAGAGTCTGAAGAACAATGTTCTCGTCTAGAAACAAAAGTTTGACCTGGTAAAATAAAACTGCATAAAAATAAACATGAAATAACACTCACATGAAATAGTTGTTAATTATTCCCTTGTAGCAAACCGAGATCTTTTTCACTACCACAAAGACACTCCACTTATTATCAAGTGCAAACACTGAAAAGTTATGTAGTGCTGTCCTGACACAAACCCCTTGTCCAATCTTCTTCACAATAGCTAACTCACAGCTGTGCTGAAATCTGGCTGTGAAAGCAAATAAGGCAACTCTGAATTGATTTGGCATGTGCTTAAGTGTCCTATGAAAGAAACAAGGCCAGAATAAAAATTGGGAAGACAAGAAATAAAGAGAACAGTCCAGACGCTTCTGATGGCAACTTCTCTGCAATCCGCAGATGGTGAACAGATTGAATACATTACAAACTAATTATAACTAAGTGATTCGACACAAACCATACTGACTCAAACTTTTCTGATACTAACTGAGCTTATTACAGTCTTGTAGCAAACTAATTTGGACAAGCGCAACAGCTGCCTGTCATTAACTCCAAATCAAGAGTTTGTTTGTCAACAGCAAATAGCAACGGCTGCCATCTTATTTTATGAATTTAGGAAAAATGGTTGAGATAATAGTCAAACACAGAAGAAGAATGAGAGCGCTCAACAGCTTGATATTACCAATCTCCTTATAGTGTATACGAGGCAGCACTAGTAGGAGTTACTCTACATACACATTAGGGCTGGGCCATAGGGACTATCACGATATAAAAGAGAAATATCACGATAACGATATATTTGATGATACAATCGACAGCTGACAAAACACTTCAAAATCACAGCCTTTTCACAGCCTTTGTGATTGTGACACACGTTTGTCAGCAACATGACTAAAACATCTCACGGTTCTCAAAGCTTTTTCCTCCTCTGTGGTGTCTCTCACTGCCACCGAGAGCCACAGCAATCAGGAGAGCACACACAGTTATGTACACAGGCAGAGGGAAAAGAGACAGATGAGCTATACACAAGACTTGTGTGACATCGAGAGAACGCCGTGGTTTTCGTGTCCATGTTGCTGTTGCTCCACAGTCAGTATTTATGCTGCTTTGAGAGTAGCATTAGCCTGGCCTTAGCCATCCGTAAACTCCGGTCAATTTTTATTTCCCTACATGTACGTCTGGGTCTGATCTCAGTGGGTGTGTTAACATCGGTTGAATTGAGTCGGACCATTCAGCGAGCGGGGGAGGCGGGTGTTGTAGGTGACGTCAGGCATATGCAGGAAATGATAATACGGATGGCTAAGGCCAGGCTAGTGATTGGGTAAAATCAGATCCAATCGTTTCAAACTTTAAAAGGAGTTTACCCTCCCATCTCAAAACGGAGATCAGTTGCGTAGGGCCAGACCCTCTGTACGACATGAGTACGAGGGTATGGTAGGACCAGGCTAGAGTAGCATTAGCCGCAATCTCCGTCTGCGCAAGCTAATCATATCATCTACATTGGTATTAAAATCTACACCAGTGTCAACTTATACTGGTATCACAGTGCATAAGGCCCAGCCCTAATGTCAAAGTTGTTTGCCCAGGACCAATGTTACAGCCAGACAATCAGGGGTGAAAACTGAGATGCCATGACAAAAATTAAGTTTAGGAACATGACATCTCAAGTTTTCAAGCAGAA
>OMNZ01030060.1:3770-16895 GCA_900303255.1 Lesueurigobius sanzi
AAATATGTTTTGCTCGTTTTAGCTGCAGAAATACTCCATCCTTTGGCAGATCATTTTACTTTCCCGCTTAAATCATGGTCAAATATTCTTATTTTCAGATAATGGAGCCTACTTTTATTACATATTTTCCAGAGTGGAGTCTATTTAATGTCATCAGACTTTAATTTTAGTCTGAACATTAAAGGCTCTCTATGATTCTTTTTCCTTTAAGTGGAAGAGGGAGTTAGCTTTGCATCTAAATATAAAGTATTTGTATGTATTTCATGAGATTGAGTTGATTTGGTTGGGACAGTGCATGTTAATGAACACACGTCAGACACATGCATGTAAACACACCACTCCGGATTGTAGCCACTCTCATTCACCCTGATCTATTGTAGGGATGTTCCGATACCGATACTGGTATCAGATTTCATGCCGATACCACAGATTTTTCAAGTATCGGTATCGGCGAGTACCTGAACCAAAACCTATCCGATACTACTAACATAACTAATGTGTTTTTCTGGGCTCTGTGGACACGGAATCCTCTAAAGATCACAGCAGATACGTTTGTGTTTCTTTGTTTGCCTTCATTTAATCTTTAGAGTGGAAATAGAACAGTGACAGAATTAATTTTATAGGCAGAATGAGCCATAAGCAATGGGCTTTGGCGTCTTTTTACAGACTTTTTCTAGTGTTTTTATTTACATTGTGATATCGGAGAAGTACTTGGTATCGGCGACTACTCGGAGTCCAAATATCGGTGTCAGATCGGATGAGAAAAAATGGTATCGGAACAACACTAGCGCATAATGGCCAAAATTTTATGCTTTTGTTTCCATGTTATTGGGCCCAAAGAGTCGCCTGCCACAGCTCTCATAGGCAGCTCTCGAATCTGACCAATCAGTGACGCCGAAATCTAGAGCCGGGCTGGGATATGCCCTAAAACAATTTTTTTGAGCCAGACGAACATTCCTAATTGAGAAAAAGTCGTGATGTGAAAATAGTTCTCATCGCAAAATCCTTTCTAAGCCCAAGGGTATTTATATGCTGCAGTACCACGGAACTAGCCTGGCTTCCTCCATGTATTAAACACTTGGGAAGACAGTCTGGTAGTCCGCGGTCGGGGCAGCATTTCAAATCGAGACTCGAAACGGGACTAACAAACCCAGAGGGAACCAATCAGAGAAACACAAATGTGTCGTAAATGTACACAAAGAAAAGCACAGCTCGTTTATGTGGTTTTAAGAACAATTCCAGCTCATTCAAAACAGAAGCTAAGCCAGTGCTGAAACTTCCCTCCGTTGCGTCCGCCAGCTTGATTTTTGTGGTTAAAGGAAAATTCTAGAGCTCAAAATGATGTATCGCAAACTCCCACGCTGTGTGATTGGTCCATCCAGATTTGCCCGGGGATTTTGGCCCGTTCGAAGCAGCGGACTCCCAGACTGCCTTCCCAGGTCTGTAATACATGGAGGAAGCCTGGCTGGCGTGTGTCGGGCTACCACCAAACGGCTACTAAGTGATTTGGAGCGCGGTCTGACGGGGTGGTACCCTATCCAGATCTTTTAACACATTCATTCTGGACGTTACGAGGCGCAGATAAAAACAACAGCAGCATATTGTTGACATCTTACTTCTGATTTGAAATGCAAGGTCCATGTTTGTACACTGTTTACCAGGTCTGTAATGCATTTCTTCTTTACAATATTCTGTGGTCTAGTCAGCTCATCCAATACTACCCCATGCATAAGCCTTTCTCTCATTTCAAAAAGTAATAGCGAAGCAGTCCCCCCCCCCCCTTCCTCACACCCGCAGAAGGTTTCATATCAGAATCTACCTCCTAAATCCTTTCCGTGTCATTGTAAATCACACCTTGCGCAAAGAATAGTCCCGGCGTCTCCAGTGACCCCGAAAGGTAGAAGTGTAAATTGAATGAGTGATGTAAAACTGCCGTGCATGTTCAATCCTCTCCTCGTATTGTCATTCCCTCCGTGCCTCGCCTTTTGTCTCCATCTACCTCGCTCGCAGCTCTGAAAATGGCAGGTTCACGGGTCACGGTGCATTTGGGCGCGCTGTGGTGATTGCCTGTGATTACGCTCTGAATTGTACCCCTCTCTATCCACCGAGCACCTCCTTCGGGCTCATCTGGGCCCGGGCTGGAGGTTTTTTTCCACGCTCGAGTCATTAACTGGAGAGAGCTGAAGAGAGAGATAGAGAGGGAGAAGTGGGGGGAGGGGGGGGGACTCGCTGGGGAACCACTGACACATTTCCTTCAACCTTGACATTGCCCGGAGGTGAGCCCGTTCGTTCGGCGCGGTCGTGGGACGCTACAGTCATGTGAATTAAAGCTTCTGGAGGCATAAAGGTTATCCGGCGTGTGAGGGATTCTTATTCCCCACATGCTCTGAAGTGTAAGGACGCCGTAATGGGAGGATAAGTGGAGTGGGGCGAGTTGCAGAGAGGATCGCACGCCAACTTAATCACAATGTTAGCTTTTGTGTGAATACAAACACAATATGATGCAATGGTGTTCTACCGACAACTACAGCAATGAAAGGTTTCAGAAAGGTTTGTTGATTTATTAAGCCAAAGTTATTTATTCTTAGACAAGATTGCTACTCAAGTTGATTGCCAAAAGTACAGAGTTTCAAATAGGGATGCACCAATCCAATACTGCTATCGGATTTCGGGGGCCGATAACGCGAAAAATACAATATAAAAATAAACAATATCCAATACTGAACCGATACTTTCACTAACTTTATCTAAGTGAATATGCTGTATGTCATTTTAAAGCTCTTAACCTGGGGAATTCAGTGATACAACTAGTTTAACAGTCCGCAATACTGCTTTTGATCGCCGCGCAAAATACTGCAGTTAGCATCAGTATGCTAATGCTAGCTCCAACCAGTAAAGGCTGAAACAAGCCAAGACTCACACCTAAAGTAGTGAAATAATATTGTCTAAGATAAGATAAGACAGATCTTTATTGATCTCAAGGTGGAGAAATTCACTTGTTACAACATCTCTTACGATAGGATCACACAGGGGGGTGCAGGAATAGTGTGCAAGAGTAGTAGGTCTGCAAAAACAGCTAATAATAGTACTATATTAAAAAACAAAATGAAAATACAAATAAATAATATTTATTTGTATTTTCATTTCATTTTTTAATATCTCTTAGCATCTACCAAGGTCTGTGTTTGTATTTTAGTTTGAGAATTATTGATAAAACATATTCGTAATGAGTTAATGATAAGATCATTTTGTGTTGGAAGTTCTCTATATTAATAGAACAAGGATCAGTCCCTTTTTCACTCGCTGCAATAAACAACATAAACAACAAATATGTCAAAACTCAAACCCCAAGTATCGGTATTGGTATCGGAAGCAAAAAACCTGGATCGGTGCATCCATCATGTCCTGAAAATGTTGATATTTTTCTAAAGGAAATGGCAAACATGTATCTGTAATTTGAGCTACAGCTAATGTCGTTTAACCATCACATCTTTGCCACTCTAATCCTAAATCTAGTACATTTGTCCTGCTTTAAATCCTGCTAAATACAATATTGCATCCACTAATGCGCACCATGCGACCATTGTTGCCTTCCTGCTTATGCCCGATCGGCGTTTGGCCGCCGGACTGTGTGTGCGCACGAGGATGAGCACAAGGCCATCTCGACAGAAACGAGAAGAAGTGTATTCCCATGTTCTGACAACATCGATGTCAGATGAGTCCGTCACAGCAGACATAACTTGACAGTGTATCAGCGTCCTCCTGTTAGCCCAAAACTCTGGACTGGGGGGCGAGGCGGAGAGGGGGGGGGGGGGGGGGTCGCTGCTGTCTGACAAAGAGAATCTGACGACTGACAGTCAAAGCCATCAGACACATTCATTTGGGAGGCTGTTTGTATAATGGAAAATCGGGTTTTTAATTTGTGAATTCAACACTACACCAATGGCAGGTCAAGGGAAAAAACAACAACATCCATAACATCAACAACAAGAAAGTAATATAATTAGCACTAGCCTTGAGCTGAACTTGGTGAGCGCCAATTTTATTACCCAGAGGAGACTTAAGCTACAAGGTAACATGAATTAGACACGATTACATTAATTTATTTGTGGAAATATCTTCCGAGGTCATGATATTGATAGAGGGGGAGCAAGAATGCATTAGTATAAATTGCTTGAGAGGAGATTGGGTGAGTGGCAAAGGTTAGCAAGCTGTGATTGGCTAAAACTTATAAACCAGACGGAAATACATTTAGCTTAGACCTAGATACTTGCACCAAACCAGTATCTAGGTCTTATGTAAATAAATGCATTCATTGAATGGACTGGACTTGACGGTCATTGGCAGTGATTGGTATTTGCAATTATCAAGATGCTAAGGGCTCCTTTGTCCTTTCTCCGACACATTTTAACACAACGTTATGCATAATGTCATTCAAATTACATATAGTACCGAATATATTACATCTGTATATGGCTGTATATTCATCTGCTGTCTATAAATGTTTTAATTCGAAAGAGCAGGCAATAACAACCTACAGCTGCCTTGGAGCAATGAGCACACTGAGCCCTATCCTCTTGTTCTTATTGCATAAATGATGTATACTGTATATGTTACCTTTTGTCTGTTCATTGTTATTCACATTGTGTCCCCCCCTTGTTTCAGGATGACCTGTCGACCGGGACCCTTTCCACCGTGGCGTGACACGTGGATCTAAGGATGGATGGATGTTGTTTGGACATTGTGTGTGTTTGAATGGGAGCTTTGTGTCATACTGCGCTATACAAAAATACATTGATTTGCCCAAACAGACTGTTGAGGGGATGAATTTAGATATAGTTATTAAATGTCTAGTAAATCCACATCGCGAAACATTCCAGGGTATTACTATATATTCTTACATCACAAGAGCAACTAAACCATTTCAAAACAATTAAGACCTGTTATGTACCTGTAACGCTTTGTTCTTTTCATCCGGTGAAACATTACGCAGCCTGGCTTTTGTCCGCGAGTTCAATGCCTCAACAGTTGCTTTCACCGCATACCGTCGCACTGCCGAAGAATCTCTGACACCCATCTGTAGCTCATGTAACTACAGCTGCCGCGTTACTGGTCCTGCTGCCCCGAGCTGTGCCTGCAGGCCTCCTCTCTCTCCCTCTCTCTCTGCGTCTCTGGGCTGTTTATATTGGGTATAATAGCCCTGTGCCAGCGGAGTGATGGCTGATCCTGATGTATGCTACCTCTGATCCCCGGGGGAGATTGGAGCGCAGCCAGCCGCGGCGTAATTAAAAAGGCATAAAGACAGATCAAGCCCTCCGCCGCTCGCTTTGTTCAGGGGGGGCGCCTCCGGGCCGGGTCCACCGCGCGTCCTCCCCTGTCAAGCCACGGGGAGCTCATTTATTAAAGGGCTCAATGGCTTTATTCTTGATGTTGATGAGAAAGTCCAGGATGGAAGAATAAGCGCTCATTGGGCTGACACGAAAGGTGATAGAACACTAATTAAATGGTGCTTTTGAATTTATGGTTTATGGGAGACATAAAAGATCTTCATAGCTTTCCTTGAAATAGCCAATGTGCTGGTTTAGTTTTTCAAACTTTTAGATGAGATAGACTGCTGGGAATATGGAAATGAGCTACTATCACCCCAGTATGAAAAAGCAAGATCAACTCCTCTGAGGTAGGGATTGCCCATTTCTGAATAAACCGAAAGTTTGTAAATGTGTTATTCCATTCAAACCATTAAACCAGCAAGCAATTAAAAAAAAAAATCACCAAGGGTCAAAAAGCCATCCCATTCTTCATGTCCGAGCATCTTCCAGTACGTTTAGCTGCACAAAGAAGGGATAAGCCTCCGTTGCCAGTTCGCGCATGTGTTAAACCTCTGCTCGCCTCTGTTGCAAATAACTAATTCAGTTTCCTTTGGGTGCACCGCAGATACACGCTGCTTATCAGACCTATAATACACAAGTTCAAAAATTCAATTCTCACCTCCTCTGACTGGCTGCTTTCTCGTCACAAATCGGATCATTTACACCCACGGCGAGCGCACGCCAGAATGATCAACACCGTGGAAAATACATTGGTACAACTGCAGTGAGCTCTACTACGGGAAAGCAGAGTTGAGGGAAAGGTAAAGAAGAGTTCACGGGGCTGACTTTGATTGTAAAATTGGATTCGAGTGCACAGGGCTCTCCTACCGAGAACAGTGCGCTCAAGACCAAAGCCAAGACCACATGGTGCACTGTAATATTACGCAGTGATTGTTGATTGGTGAAAATTGTGGTTTGGAAGAGTATGTAAATAATACAGCAGGAGAAGATGGCGGTTGGGGTCGTTCTGGGTTGACTTGCATCTTGTTTTTTGTCAATGAACTGTGGTCGCGCTGATGATACAACAGGGCAGAGTGATTATGGTTTCTGGCAGAGCTAAAGTTCTAGGTGGGTCATCGAGTTCATAGTCTCTTATATGGATTTTCGACACAGAAATAGAAAGCAAATACACAACTATGATTTTCTGATCTGCTTTTGGTCGAGTTAAGCTCTCAACCAAAAGTCATGTCCTCTTTCACTGTAACCATATATCCCCTATATAGACTTTAAAAGGGATGTATCATATTAAATTGTAGCTTGGAAACATGCTTTTAGGGTACCTTGGCATTGATATTCCATGTATTCTTATAATAGTATAATATTCTGTATATGGCAAAGACACCATATTGTTCAGGATTCCCACTCTTTACCAATTTCCAGGATTTTCCATGACATTTAAAAGTGCAAAAATACATAAAACATTGTGATTAGGTATTTCGCGGTTCTCTCCCCTCCTCACTCACCAGCGCCCCCTGTGGATGCGATCTAATAATGGCTAAAGCCTGTAGCCTGGGAAAATTTTGAAATAGAAGATACTTTTCCTGTGTTCAGGAGCAGGATGAGCTAGTCTTTAATCTGGTGTGGTAGGCAAAGTTTTGCTAACATTTATTAAGCAAAGGGAGAAGACAAAATATGTTTTTCCAGGACATTTGACAACTTTTGTCCAGGACATTTTTGTAACTTTCCATATGTTTTCTATGACTTGAAAAAGGTACATCATTTTCCAGGTTTTCCAGGTTTTCCAGGTTTTCCAGGTACAGGGGGAACCCTGTTATTACACCACATATCTTGCTCGGATCACCCCCAAATGGCAGCAGGAGGAATGACCCATAAAAAGAAATACAACCAAGCAAATCAGTGACACTTTAATGAAAGGATACAGAGCTGCTTAGAACAGGTCCAAACATGGTTTCTATTGCGTAAGAAAACACAGGAAGTCACAACCGGCGCAATTTCTGTTTCTGACGAAGAAACAGCAACAGGTCGAATGAAACTTGCGTGAATAAAGCGAAATCCAAGAATGTTTTTGATGAAGGAATATTGGTATAAATTGATTTTGCATTACTGTATATGTGCAACCCTCTGCTTTTCTAATAGGCTTGGATCTGGCACAAATGATAGTATCTTGTTCCCTTATGGCTGTATTGATAGTACTGCACACGTATCCCCTGATAAAGAGCCTTTGGGGGATAAACAAGAATTCATTTTCATTCGGTATGGTTTATTAACCTCTAATGGGGTGGCATTTTTCAAAAATAAATCGAAGGATATCAAGCTAAGGATGTGTAATCAATGTATATTTATGAGTGTAACGCAATGGCCATTTAAAATCATCAATATCCCACGCTTGGGCGATTAGCGGGGCTGTTTGTTTGTGGCGGCAGAGGTGTATGCCCTTGAGGCGTCATCGAAAGACCAGTGTCCTCATACATCACCGCATGCAACTGGCAAATATGCACTTTCTCCTCCTACGCGCACAGGGCTGATGGCCCAAGAAAAATGCATAGAGTAATGGAGTAATGGCAGGTTTCTATAGTAAACAAGTTCAAATATGCAGTGTCGAGGACGTTTTTGCTCTATATTCACGACAGAATTCACTCGGAAATGATATCCTGCCAGATATGTGTCATATCTTTGGTCATCTCAATACAATCCTTCAAGCAGTGCAAACTACTGCCACTATATTTCAAAACAACATGTAATTAAACTGCATGACAACCATTTTGTAAAGGACGATTATCGTTATTCAATTGGAATTTAAAACAGGAAACCTATGAAAGAAAGAAGTGTAAAATAATGTCTCAGTGTGTATATTATGGAAAATGCCTGCATCCATCCATACATTACATACTGTATATATATATTGGAATTCCATGTGTTCCTCGATCAGCACCAGAATCTATTACATGGCAGAGGGACAAAAGGCCTTCAGTCCTTTAATGTGTGGATTTAAACTGTGGACAGGAAATCAGTTCTGCTGCGTAAGCTAACACAACCCGGGCCACCTGAAGCTAACCCACCCTTACATCCGCGCACCCAGGCCTACCCAGCCTATGCCCTCTCATTCACTCGGCACAGAGACGCGCTATACCATCTCCCCCCTCCGCGAAGGAACTGATCTAAGCTTTTTCCCCAACGCCATTAAATATGCATTAGTCGCACCCTTTCATGTGGGCGCCGCGTCGTGTTTTGTGCAAAAAGTCCGGGGGATATTTTCTGATACTTGCTGCGCACCAATTTTTATCTTCATCTTTTAATTAAGCGGGAGAATGGGGGCTTGTGAGAAGAGAGCTAATCTTTATTAAATGGAGTTTCTGGGCCACTGCGTCGCTTCGGGGCTGGTTAGGAAACAAACCAACGCCAACACGCCCGCCGATTCTCTGGCGCCGTCTCTCTTGATCTGTTGTTTTTTTTTTCACCAATTAACCTTGAAAAGTCGCATTAGCGGCTCCAAAAGGAGAGCGCACATGGGATAACACAGGCATAACGTGAACAATAAGGGTAATGAATTCACCTGCGATGCCATGTCTGCGCAGCGTAATGTGGTGGAACAGTCTGGCAAAGTCACGCTTAGATAAAGGCAGTACCTGAAGAAAAATGGCCGTCTCAAGAGATCCTATTGTGTTGAAGAAGTGTGTCACTTTGGAACATGGTGTGGGTAAAAACACATGAGAATGACACAGCAATAATGTTGGAGAGATCACCATCCTGTTTAATGCAGTTCTGAGTGAGTTACAGGTGGATTGAAGCCATTTTCAGTTCTGTTTAGTTTGATTTGAACATATTACTTCAAACTAGGGCTGGCCGATTATGAACAAAAAATAATAATTTTCCTCATATTAAACGATTTCGATTAGATTTTTGTCTAAATAAGTCAAAATGAATAAAAACAAATACATATGTCCTGTTGTCATGCTATAACGGCGCTAACTGCTAACTGTCTACCACAGAAGCAGAAATGGGCACTTCCCCTCCCACACAGTAGCTACAGGACACCACACAGCTCTCACATGGCCAGGGACAACACAAAAAACATGTGCAGAGATCGCACAAAAGTGAAAGTGTTTGAAGAAACAACACAAGATTGCAACAACAGCAGCTAGCATTAGCTTAACGTTAGATTAGGTTTACTAACAATTGTTGTGAAAATAACCTTTGGCCTACCTTTTCCATTGGAGTAGCAATCCTAAAGAAATGCTCATGTTCCTTAGTGCTCCAATATTTGGGGGAAACTGTAGGTCGTTAGCTACTTACGAAGCTGGATTGATTATGCGAACGCTATGGTATCAACCATCACTGGACACCATCTACGGGACTAGACTTGTAATTTTTTTCTGCAGATAGATTGGCCAGTTGGCTCGACGATTAAAGCTCACCACTATCGTAATTGACCTTTTTTAATATCGAGATTCGATTAAAATTCAACTAAGTGCCCAGCCCTACTTCAAACAAATAAAAAAGCCATCATATACATAAATTCGACAAGACAAATGTTGGAAATTGAGTGTGTGGAAGTGTGATCTCATATAATCCCACCCCCTTTCAGTCCAATTGTGGCCTAGACTCAAAGAAAACAATAGCATTTTTTATTCTTTTTTGTTACATCCTGCCCAACTCTCTGCATCCTCTTCTCTCACTCCTCATCTTTGGTCTTCCCCGAGGCGGTATCGCTGGATCTTTCCTCTGCATGCCTCTCTACACTTGTGGCCTCTCGGGAATTCTCTCTAAAACATCTAACACAGACTGCCCTCCTAATAAACTCCTGCCTTATACTATGCATTCTTATCATACCCAAAGAGAGCCTCAGCATCCTCGGTGCTGTGCTGCTACCTCCAGCTCCACCCACACATCCCTTTCCTTCCATTAAAAATTAAAGCAGGTGTTTTTGTCCATTTACATATAAAAGGTATTCAATTATGTGTGTTGATTTCATTCACAGTTTCCATTATATAAAAATTAAAATGATTTACTGTACATGTAACGCGGCAGGTGACTATTACTGCCCTTTGTTCTCAGTAGAGCGCTGTATGAAGCAGTTGTAAGCCTTTTCGCCCCCAGCTTGCTTCGGTCTTGTATTGGGAGCTTGGAATCAATCATTTCTTGACAGTCTGTATAGGAGGTCTGCACGGGGATACCCACACAGCTTTGGCTGAACCTTTCAACACTGGACCATTTCTGTGTTCCCCTAGTGGCCGGTCTGCCCCACTGTCTGTAATTAAAACCAGCCATGGGAAACTGAGATAGATCAAAAGGGGATTGACATAGCTGAAGTGGGGCTCTACCGATTGCCAAAGAGCTCCCTCTAAGGAACACACTGGGAACTACTGTTATCAATACATCTAGACCAGGGGTAGGCGACCTCAGGCCTGGGGGGGAGAGCGGCCGGACAGGACAAATCCCCAATATGCTAACATAATGTCAATTCCTTTAAATAATTCCCGCAAAAGACCCTTCCAAACCTTCTGCTAGGTCTAGGTAATTTGTAGAAGTGGTGTTTTACTTTGAGCTACAATTGGGTGGTTCGGCGTCTGGTACTGTATTTAATGAGGAAGACCCGCTTCAAAGCAAATTTGCCTGCCCCTGGTCTACACGTACATCTATTTAATATGCATTTTATCCACTTGTCCGTGGTCTTGAAAAATGTCCGATTAGATCAGGGGTTTCCAAACCTTTTTCCATGGAGGGCAGCATATTGAAGTGTGCACGACATCAGACCTGGTTTAGGCCTCCTTTTAGTCCCATTTTAACACTGGTTTGGACCTACTTTAATCCAATATTAAGCCTGGTTTAGACCTGTTCTGACCTGGTTTAGACTAGACTGGGTTAGGGCTGGTTTAGTCCTGGAATAAACCTGGTTTAGACCTGGATCAGTTCTGATTTATTCTTAGATTAGACCATATTTAGTTCTTGATTAGTCCTGAGTTAGTCCTGGATAAAGCTTTGTTTAGTCTTGCTACACAGTTTAGTCCTGGTTTTGACCTGATTTAATCCAGATTTAGACCTAGTTTAATCCTGGTTTAGCCCTGATTTAGTCCTGTTTTAGAACTTTAATCCAGGACCGCCTGAGGGCTACATTTGGGCAGCCGTGTATTAGATGCATGTACTGTATGTATTTATTTCTCCTATGCCATTTTAAAACAGTATTTTGTTTTTTGTTTATTCGCTCCCATTAGCTTTCGGTTCGGAATCGTTGCACCACAATCAGGGTTCACTTGCCGCACAGAGGATGTGGATTTTCCCTGGCAGTACACCGGGGTTTGCTTCAATTGCCTCAAATAAAGACCAACCATTCAAAATGAAAGAACTGGACTCTAGCTACGTAGAAAACAGTTCTAGCCTCACTTCCATGATGCCATTTAACAAGAGCTGTTTAATTTGCACGTTCTCACCCTGTCTCCCGGTGTCTCAGGCCTCCGCCCACAACACAATATTACAGAGCAACTAGAGGTAATAAATTGCCAGTAGGTGTGAACGCCTGTCAGTGTCCATACGTCAGTGCAATGGTGACCTCTCAACCTGCCCGTGTACAGGCCGCCCCCAGGCCATGCCACTGCTGCTGATGAGTAATTACATAGAAGATAAATGGCTGTGCGATGTGGAAAATCTACTGTACCCAATCAAATGGAAGAGGTTAAACTAACTAGTGACTTGTGACTTTACAGTACCTAATGCAATATTCACTGTGAACATGTTTTAAAGATAACGTAGCTGAAACAGGACAAAAAACAATGAGAAATAACCGCCAGAGCACAGAAACTCCTGATACAGATGATACATGCTGATGCATCTGTGCTGTGACCAAACCCCAAAGCCATTCTGCACCAAAAACCCTTCAAAAGGAAGTAGGATTGAAATGCCCACCTCTTCATATACATTACCAACTATCATCTCAAAGCTGCTTCTGCTGTTCCAGCCACTGCTTTCATATGTTATGCTCAGGGCCAGCCCAAGCGTTCATGGGACCCTGAGCGAAATTATGTCATGGGGCTCTCGCAACTTTCATTTAATTTCGGATAGATATACCAGTGAGACATGAGTAATTCCCCCTTTCAACCTGACTATGTTTGTAAAAGAAAGTAAAGAGAAATCTAGAATTAACAAAAACATCTTAAAGCTTGCCAGTGGGGTACGTTTTTTTTACTGTTAAATTAAGAAAAAAATGACCTCATTGCACTCAAAATTAGATAGAAACTATAAAATTAATAGGGATGGTCCGATATGAAAATTTTCTGCCGATATCGATATCCGATATTTCCCTCGCTGCTGTGGCCGATATCCGATATTTGCCGATATTAATATCAACATTTAAAATCAATAGCAAGACCCACTGACGTTGAGTAAAGTTCCTAAATTCATCATTGGAAAAATTGATAATGTAATACGACTTTGGCTGGTTACAATGTTTCACTCAGATTTCTTTTGAGACTGTGATGGTTATTGAAATCCTGCTTCCTCTTGGGGACATTTTTTGTGAATTTGTGTTGGAGATTATTTATTAAGCGTTATAATTTCAGCACATTTGAATAAACTGTTGCCCCAGTCAGATCAGATGCTGATCATCTGTGCTGTTCAAAAGGCAGTTAACATGGAAAAATCACCCACCGATATTTTTTTCCCAATCGGACCGATACCAATATTTGAAAAATAGGCAAATATCTGCCGATATATCTGTGGCACCGATATATCTGCCCATCCCTAAAAATTAACTTGAAATATGATTGTTGTTGATGGCTTTTCTTAATTTATGCGTAAAAAC
>OMNZ01030062.1:4452-27035 GCA_900303255.1 Lesueurigobius sanzi
TTTCATGGAGTGTCAACGTACAACTTTAGATGTGTTAAAATTAACCAAGTATAGTTATAAATCCCAAAATGAACAGTATTTACCTGTCCAGCACAAATTTAGCGGCCAAAGCATCCGTCTGTAGATGCTTCAGTTCCTTTAGCTCTGGCCATCGCTGAAAGTGTTCTCCCAGACAAACAGTGGATCGGCTCCGAGATCTGCATGGAGGAATGGGCCAAAATACCAGCAACAGTGTGTGGAAACCATGTGAAGACTTACAGAAAATGTTTGACCTCTGTCATTGAGGTATTGAGATGAACTTTGACCAAATGCTTATTTTCCACCATAATTTGCAAATAAATTCTTTAAAAATCAGACAATGTGATTTTCTGAAAAAAATGTTTTCTCATTTTGTGTCTCATTGTTGAGTTGTACCTGTGATGAAAATGACAGCCCTCTCTCATCTTTTTTAATTGGGAGAACTTGCACAATTTGTGGCTGACTAAATACTTTTTTGCCCCACTGTATGTACACGTGTGCTACAGGTCTGTTAGGTGTTTGTAGGTTTAATATGGCATCTAAATTTCACAAAACATCCTCCCTAATGCCTTTAAGTAAAGACATGAAAAACTGTAATGCTTTATTTATATTCAGAAAGATAATCTCTCTATTTTTGAGAGCTACATAAAGGAATTAATGTGTTTGTCTTATGAAGGTCATGTGTTGTATATTTCCTATTTTCTTCATATTGTATAACGTCAGGTAACTTATATTGAGTTAATTTCACATTTAGGCACACACGCTTTTGCTTCTGCCTGTTTAGGTCCCACATGGATTGTTTTTTATATATGAAAATTATGAACATGTCTGACCGAAACAAATAAACTGAAACTGAACTGAAAGGGTTTTTAGTGACAAGCAAAAGTGGAGCACTATGCAGATAAAACAAAAACAAATGCAAAAACTCACCAGCTCCTCACACCTTTTTAAAAACCCACAGCAGCTTCCCCACTTGCAACGAGTCGCCACAAAAATGAAGAACACCCTTATAATCCATTGAGTCCCGTGAGTTTCTTCCATGTTCCTTGTATGAAATGAGATAAACCAATGAACTCCTAGCAAAGCCTCTGCGCGTGCCTAACGTGGTCTGTGATTGGCTCTTGGGCTGACTCTTGGGCTAATCGCTGCTTATACCATCAGGTAGAGCTGGAGGCAGGAAGTGAGCAGGAGAAATATGATTAAACTAAAACTAGTGATTATAAGTGTAAAACTACAACAAAAAAATGTGGTCCTGTTGTGGCTTAAGGTGCAAGAACAAGAGGAACGACATTTGAGACCATAAAATAAGGTTTTATCTGATATTTCCAACAACAGTTAGACTTTTGCTTATCGTTACTATGACAACAGCTACAATGGAAAGATAAGAATCTAGCTTTCCGCCTCCAGCTAAGCCCGAATGTTTACAAACAATGAAGGGGTCTATTCAGATTAGTCCCAATGGGGTGTGTATGGCGGCTGGGGGCGGGACCATGGACCTGTCAATCACTACATGCGTGTATATGTGAGTGATTTGGGGCTAATAAAAACTAGCCCGTTTTCTGTTCTTTGGGGCAAAAGTCGACATCAGATGTATAAAACTACAATGATTTTGCACATTAATGACATTAGACTATTAGTGGTGATGTAAAATTAATTACAAATACTATTTCTTCTTTCTTCCCCAAAAATGACAGGAGGGTCTCAGCCCACCTAGCCCATTGATACCAGCCATCCCTGAATTTATTATTATTGTTATTATTATTATTATTATTATTACTACATGTACTTAACTATCAGGACATGTTGAAATCCAAAAAAACTCCTGGATGTATTGACTTGTCCTGACATGTCCTGCAATCCTTAAAGTTTCATCTCGACACCGGAGTTCTATTGAATAGAGACATTGTGTGAGAACCAATGTGGAGCGGGTATTGATAAATATTGACAGCGAAGATGAAAGAGGGACTAAGTGTATGAGCAGCCGTATCTGATTCTGTGCTGTTAAAGGTTGCTCTCAGCAGGACACCCTCTCTCTCTCTCTCTCTCTCTCTCTCTCTCTCTCTCTCTCTCTCTGGGCTTTTTCTCCCATGATGCATAGTCACGTCAATGCGTTCTTTCACCCAACTTCACAGAGTGCACACTGTTTCTTTGCAGACAGCCGACGTATACAGCTGCCACACAAAAACAACAACCCACCTCATACTTAACACTGAGCCATAGTAGAATGCTTCATTGACCAGGCTTTATGGGCACTTTTCTGGTCTGCCACCTTCAAGGCAGCCATTTTTGTCTGGAGGTTTGCCGTCAGACAAAAAGATGGTGATGCATTACCACCATCTTTGTCTATACTACTTCACTTCATCCCACTCCTTTTCGAGCATACAGACAGTTTTTTTTGCAATATTTGCTAATGCTATTTCATTCTGTATTACTCACTCTCCATTTCTAAAGTTGAAATGAACTACCAATGTACCTGACTGAGTTAAAATGTATTGCGATGTATGTACTTTGGGACACTAATCAAATGGCATGTTGGTTGGTAAACAGTTCTATATAGTAGTATCCTTCAGTCTTCATCTGTACTCTGTAGTTGAAGTGTCAGACGTTTCGATCTTACTCCAAAGATCGTCCTCACCGAATAAAGACTTAAACACATTTGTGGGTAAAGCAGAGGGAGGAGTTAACCCCTAAGTCCCTCCTCTCTTGGTACTAAAGGTTGGAAAACAACTAATGCCTGGTTCACACGGCAGGATTTTTAGCCAGATTTTAGCCTCGATGCTCCCCTTCCGACAATCGCAACAACGCCCCGATTATCCTAAGATAATCTTCTGAGATATTCCTGCCGTGTGTGGTGTGTTACTACGGCTCTAGTCTCATCGGACGGCCATTGCGACCAATGCGACCGCAAATCGGGGATATTCAATATGTTGGATTGTTTTGGCCTGATATCCCCTCGTGTGGTGTTTGTCCCGAGTTCGCAGTTAACTGTGGCCTGTAGCCAATCAAAACGCAGAAACATCCTATGACAACATAAACATTGGGTCTAAATCTGAAATGAATTAAAGTTTATTTCAATGGTAAATTAATCCGTGTTGTATGTAACCACATTTCTATGAGAGAAAACAACTCGGCCGACAATTTTAAAATCCTGCTGTGTGAACCAGGCATTAGCCTATTCATACTTAGAGGTTTACTCCTCCTTCTGGTCTTTATTTGCTGAGGACTCTTTGGACTAAGATCGAAACGTCCGACACTTCAACTACAGAGTACAGATGAAGACTGAAGAATCTTTGCCTACGATGGACAACTCCTGTACGACTGAGAACCTACAGTACACAGACAGTTCTATATAGTGAAGCGCATTTGGAATAAATATCCTGCAAAACTGAAAGCAAGGAACACATCATTTAAACACTGATGTTACAGCCATGAAACAAAACAAAGAAATGCTTTAGGTGATATCTTCAAAAATAATCTTTGAGCCTTTGTTTGTAATCAACATTGAGGACAGCAGCTTTAACACCACTGCTGTACCACTATAGAAGCCTTGCCTGCACAATGCTCTCTCCGCTCTAAGTGCTAACCATTGATTGCCAATTCTCTCTGTTATTTGCTCAACTGGGCCACAAAGTAAATACTGCACGACCAATATTACTCTTAAGCAGATTACTGTTTATATATATATGCCTGCTTTTGTGTATTGAAGAAACAAGGGGAACAGTGGGTGGGGACGAGAGATGTGTGTCTAATAGATGGGGTGGGAGTGTTGTGTGAAGCATGTGCCTATTTGACCCCAGTTTGATATTTTAGGGTGGAGTGTTCAACCCACAACTTCACCCCAATCTACAAGCGTAAACAGATGATTCAGTCAGGGTTATACAATGAAGTAATGTGGCATGTTCTAGTTTTGACCATCGCTTTGTGTACTGTAAACACCAAGTAAGAAAGTTGAGAAATGTTTTTTGTCCAAATGACATCATTTCATTGTCTTCTCGGTGCTGCTGGTAGCAATTATTCCTATGTTGTCTCTCATCTGCACGTCATTATTGTGACCATGTATACCTTTAAGAAGAAGAAAAAAGATAAAAAGTTAAAACAACCAAATACATGCATACATACTGCATATGCAAAGTTCAATTCAAGTTGCTGATTGTGAAATGTGTATTACTGTATAACTTGATGCTTTTCCAGAGAATGCATCAAAATCTTGTCTCCAGCTGTTTTTGGTCCAGGGAACATTGCTAGCACTAGGGCCATGTGGGACCTTCCCTTCTTAAAAAGTTTCAGATTTTTTCACAGCCCATTGTAAGTAATCAGGCAAATAGACTCTCGCAGTCATGCAGTAGACAGGCACTTCTTTCTAGGGAAGCTATGCACAGGCACTGACAAGCATTCCAGCAAAGAGATAAGAAATCAAGGAGTATTCTTTTGGCACACACGGACAGCGGTGACTTTTGAAGCTTTGGGATACATATTGGATCAACTTTGCTTCTGCAAATGCTCTCAATAAGAAGCCAATTTTGTCACCCTTTTTCCATGCCAAAGCTGAACGTGCCAGTGGAGGACAAACACGTTCTATGGACCGTTTAGCAGGTGGTTTAAATTTGTTGAATCTGGAGGATCTGTAACCACAACTTCCCTTGTATTTAAAGTTTTTTTTTTAAAATGGTGCCTTTTATTTTCACATGTTTATTCTCTGTCCTGCTGGGTGCAGGGCATGCTCAGGTTGCTTCACAGTCACAAGGTCAAGGCCAAGGGCAGGATAGCGCCGCAGCTACACCTTGGAGGCAGGTTATTCAATGGGAGAACAATGGTCAGGTTTTTAGCCTGCTCAACAGTGGAGCGGAGTATGTTCCCGCTGGGGCTAGCTCTCAAGACAGGGGTCCCCGTGTGGTAGTGGCTGATTCTGGGACTCAGACCACGCGTCGGCAAGGTGGAAATGTGCGGCGACAAGCTCCTTCAAGAGGATCATCAGATACGGTTCGTGGGCAAGCGAGGCATCCTTTTGGCTTTGGGCAAGTGCCTGATAACTGGAGGCAGACTGCAGGTGGCACTGTCGGAGGTGGTGGTGGTACTTTCCAGGGATCTACAAGTTCTCGGTTTAGGTCATCTGCTGGATCATCATCATCCTACAATGTCCAGTCATACCCGCAGTATCCCTATCCACCACAACCACCCTTCCAGCCAGTGCCTTATGATCCTAGTTATGGGGAGGTTCCCGTAAGGAGTTATGAGCCACCGTTTCAACCAGCTGTGCCCGGTGGAGGCTACGGAACAGGGGGCATTTATGGAGCAAACTTACCTCCAATCCTACCAGGTTCTCCGTCTGATTTCACTGATGATGGCTACATGTTCTACCCACCATATGGATCTGGACCCTATCCCGCAGTGGCAGCAGCAGCAGCAGCAGCAGCAGCAGCAGCAGCACCCCAACCGCAACCACAACAACCACAGCCACCATTTTCAGACGGCTTGGACCACAGATACACACACAGTCTTTATAATGCGAACTCGGGGCCTGTGGTGTCCAACCCGGCTGTCTCTGATGCAGGCCAGGCTTCTGAAAGCGGACCAGCTGGGCAACCACCAATCAGGAGTCCCCAGTATGAGCAGTTTCCACCATTTGGAAGACCACAGCCACCATTCCTTCAGCCTATTTCTCCAGGAAGAAACTCTCCCAACTCTGCGCCTGAAAGCCCATATGGGAATGTTTATCGGCCAGAACAGAGAGGTAATGTAAAGCTTGTTTGGTCTAGTCAGATATTTTGGAATATATATATATATATACATATATATAGTAAATCGATTTACTGCTGAGTTAATTACTTTTATCCCGTTATTTAATTTATGGACCAAACTAGTCATCTCACCTGGCAACAGTGTTTGTTTTGGGCTGTTGTTGAACATGAAAAATGCATCAAAGCCCTTAGGGAGTTAAAAGTTCCATCTTAATGTAAAAGATTATTATTATTATGTTTTGTAACACTCAAAGTCTCTGCATTCAACTTTCTGTTTACAAAGTAAGCAAAGAGAACAAAATCTAAATCTTTCCACTTGCGGCATTATTGAAACCAGGTGTTGAGCAAGCCTGGTCAGAGCATGCAGTGCACAGAGAACCTCTGTTTCCCTACGCTATACCAGACTGTGGCGTGCAGTTGAGAGAAGGTAGTGGTGACCTCATACAGGGACTTGACTCGAACAAGGGGTGGAGGTGGAGGTGGGGGTCGGGGGCATTCGCGGGCTTAAGGGAGACGGAGTGAGAGCTGGAAGTACAGTGGATCGTGGGGGAGGGCTAAACATGGAAAGTCCCTTTTAACACATGGGGTGCATTTATGACCGGAAATTGGAGATGGATTTAGTCAGTGTTGTACTGACTACTCTCGTAGGCTATTGCTACTGGGAAGAAGAAGTATTGAAAACAATACTATGTGTTCACATAATTTCCACAAAATCATTAATCATATTCATTATTTGTGATACTTCCTAAAAATCCTTCAAAAAATCCAGTCTCTAGCCCTTGTCTAACTGTCATCCTCACGCTGGGAACTGAAAATGTCCAAAAACAGTACAGATGTCTATGCATGCGTCTCAAGTGATGACAAATGGCAACCGAAGTCTAAACGAAATGGGATCAAATGGTCAAAAGTCCTCAAAACAGTGTCCATAACAGAAACTCATGAATAGTTAATATCTGTGGCAATGCAATCAAAGCAGTCCTTCAAAATGTCCCTGAATTAAAACTTTTGTGTATTGGACGTTTGCATAAATCAGTCACTGACATTTATTTAGCTGAAACTGTTTTTTTCCCAGACACATTCTGTAAACACTCACAATTAACTGCTCATAATTAGCACAAATGATCAAAACATTAGCACAGCATTTGGCATTTACGCATCATTATGTTGCTATACAATACAATAATACAAATGAAGGTCGTTATTAGAATAGTTTGAGGGAGGCTACGTAAGGAGAGCCCTTTCTTTAGTTCTTCTAGATAGATGCTGTGAAAATCCAGTGGAGATTCAGTATCTTTTCTTCGTGCCCCACTTAGAGTGTAATGTGTGGCTTTGTCACATGCTGTCGGAAGCTGATCAGCTTTGGCTTCTCAATACACTTTATCCCTTGGAAAGAGACCCAATTTCACATTTCAAAAGATTAGGGCACTGAGAACAAAGCCTATCTGGAGAGGGAGCAGAAAAATGGAGTTGAGAGCGGTGTAGAAAACCTCAGCTCCTCACACACACACTAGTATTCTGTGTTGACACGGTTTGTCCTGTCCTTCCCTGTGTCCTGTGTGTCAGCTGGGAGAGCTATGAGCATGTTTACACAATCATTGGAAAGGTAAAGCCCCTGTTTAAACTGGGCAAGAGGGTTTCACCCAGATGCTAAATCATGAGCAAATATCAATAGGAAACTCAAAGTGGATCTCTAGGTTTTTGCACATTTGAACAGTTTTCTTTCTATGACTTTTCTCCCTCAGGGGTCACTGAGTGTACAGGGAAAACCATGCTTTATTGCACATTTTTGAAATTGTTTATCTTGGGTGGTCTGAAACTAAACAGAGACACTCAAAGCAAGAGTCTGATGTGATGTTACTGGGAAACCGTTTAAATCACTTGAGACCAGTCGTGCATGAGTGTCAGTCTTTTTTTTTTTTTTTGAAAACCGTATGAACAAGATCACAAGATCTCTTCTTTTATTGTTTTATTTTGTGCTCGGTGTGTTCTAATTTTCTTGTCTTCCTGCATGTCCAAGGCAAGAGTTTGCTCAATAATATTCCTATTGCTTTGAGTTTTAAGAAAGATATGGCCTGGAAAGTTGCCAGTTAGTGACAAAGCCGCACCTAAACAGATGAAAGGATGCTGTGATAGGGAAAGGACCGACCACCTCCTCTTTACCATCCACAGAATCCCTCTGCAACCATATACTGTATATCATTTAAAATATTATGAGACTAAAAGAGTTTTTTCACAAGAGACTAAATTGTTCCTGTAAACAATGTGAGTACCGCATGATTGAGGTCACTGTTTTATCAAGTTACCAAACCGGTCCATCTTTTGACCTTTTGGCTCTTTCACATGAACTTACTCTGACTCTACAACCCACGGAGCAAAAGTGCCTCATTAAAAGCTGTGATAATAATCTGGAATGCACAATACAGTAATTAGCGGTCATTAGCTTCTCCGCTGTGACCCAGTCTGGAACAGGGGGCCTGTTTCTGCTTTTAGGCCAAATTAAAGTGTCCATCAGCACTGCTATAAATATCAGGTAATAAAACATGAAGACTGAGATGCTCTGGACGTTTTGTTTGCCAGGCTTTTATTTCGACTTTTAATACACTGCACTGTAACAAATTACCTGCAGAATTTAAACAGTATTTTTTCTCCCAGCAATGTATTGTATAAGTATGTTACTGTACAATCATTTACAGTGTTTTGCTGGATCTCATTTATGTTTAGGCTGGGTTTTATTTGACAGTTATCTACAGTTTTTATTTACTGTTTAACTCTTTACAATGTAGTGCTGTATTCCTATTTTACTAAATTAAAACCGATTACAAACAATTAGGGTCTATTCCAGCAACATTTAGCCTAACGAAATTACTTGAGTTCCTCTTAGTTGTTTACCTAAATGTTTGGAGAGTGTTTTCAACATGTTCAAAAGAAAAAGTGTATGCATGTGCAAATTTTACTTATCGTGCATGTACATATGTTAACATTATTTGGGGAGCTACTTAAAAAGGGCTGGCGAGCTACTGGTTAGAGATCCCTGCTGTAGACTAATGTAGCTTGGGCTTACAGAGCATGTTGTAGCGTTAGCACGAAAATATCAGCTCATTCTTACTTGCTCAGGAGTAAATGTGGCTGGAATCGGGTCCGGATGGTCCACACTTGGTCCAGCTTCACCAACGAAGTGTTTGGAACAGATGTAGGTGTCCTTTTTGACATTTTCATGCCTGAAATTTCGCCGACCACAGGTACGAGCCCTCCGCTTACATTTGTTGATGGCTTCGGTTTGATGAATGGGATGAAACATACTCCTTTCATATAGTCCCTATGAGCGTATGTTGAACAAACCATGGCCGCAGTGTTTGGTTGTCACCATTTTTCTGTGGTTTGATGGATATTTAGCTTGTAGACTGTCGCGCTTGTACTGTGGAGTCGCACAGTAGTTGTACGAAACTGTTTAGGTATGCACGCATGCGCAGTCATTTGGGCTATTTATGGTACAATGGGGAAACCGGACACAGCGCTATTGCTCCGCTCTCACCATTGCTCCGCTCTCACCATTGCTCCTCTCTCACCATTGCTCCGTTCTCACCATTGCTCCTCTCTCACCATTGCTCCGTTCTCACCATTGCTCCTCTCTCACCATTGCTCCGTTCTCACCATTGCTCCTCTCTCAGCATTGCTCCGATCTAGCCCCTGCCCCACTCTCACCATTGCTTCGTTCTCACCATTGCTCCTCTCTCACCATTGCTCCGTTCTCACCATTGCTCCTCTCTCACCATTGCTCCGTTCTCACCATTGCTCCTCTCTCACCATTGCTCCGCTCTCACCCCTGCTCCTCTCTCACCATTGCTCCGTTCTCACCATTGCTCCTCTCTCAGCATTGCTCCAATCTAGCCCCTGCCCCGCTCTCACCCCGGCATCGTTCTTTCCCCTGCCACGTCTTTTGCCACTGCCATTATCTCACTCTGACCTTGCTCTCACTCCTCTCATGTGACCAACCTATAATAATAATAATAATAATAATAAAGGCTTGCATTTGTATTGCGCTACAAGCCTGCGGCATAAGTTTCTCAAAGCGCTACACTGTCTTTATTATTAATTCACTCCATACTCAGTGGTAGTAAGCTACTATTGTAGCAACAGCTGCCCTTGGGTAGCCCCCCGACCACCACGACGATCATACAGGCTGTTGGTGAAGTGTCTTTCCCAAGGACACAGCGGCAGTCTGCACCTGCAGGAGCCGGGATTGAAATCCCAGCCCTTCCAATCATGAAACGACCCGCTGTACCATCTGAGCCACTGTCGCCCGGACTGTTGCTCTCACCGAGGCCATGCAGTGACACCCACTGCCACATCTGGGCAGACTCGTACCCGTCCCCGGCCCCCTGGCTTGCTGTAATTATTTGGCTGTAATGTTTTGTTTGGTGCAATGAGGACAATGTATGCACCAAATTATATGTATATCATTAAAAGTTGCAATTTTTAAGGTATGGATAGGGGGCGCTATAGTTGTGAGCGGTGCACATATCCATTTAGGTTTTAGATGGGCTCATATGATTCAAATTTGAGTAAGATTGCTTACTTGGGGGGAAAAAGTGTCTTGCCTATAAATATCTTGGGCTAATTTCCCCCCCAAGCTACAGAACATAAAGAGTTCATGCTAGCGTATAATAAAATAAAGTCGGTATGGTAAGGTATAAGGAATCTTTTTATAACCCTATTCACTGGTATTCCGGCACTTTTCACAGTTGGACCCTCACTTATTATGTGCAAAGGGCCGCTACAATAGTAGTATGTTTGAGTGTCCCAAAGTGCTATATGGAACCAATGCATATTATAATTATAACTATTATATAGACTCACAATTGCAAAAGATAAATATACACCTGGTTAAATGATCAGCATTATACACAATTCCCACAGCATGCTTCTGACCTAAACTTAACATTAAAAAGTTCTCTGTAAGCCACTTCAAAAACTTATTTTCTTCTGTACTGCTGCTTTTCTACAAGTAAAATGTATTGGCCATCCTTATCCCTTATTTTGTGCATATAGTCACAGCTTCAGCTTCCCTGGGGTTGACACATGGAAGTGAAGTAGGCATTCTTCGCCATTGACCACCACCAACCACTCACTCTGATGGATCGCCATTTTCATTTGATTGGGAAATGCACCAGATTGAAATGATGAGTTGTAGATGGGGATTACAGGTTTTGAAATACTTTGAATAACCTCCATCTTGTGTTGTTACAGTCACATGACATTTAATTCTTACCTTTTAAAACAATTTGAATTGGATTAAAAACACAACAATAACACACAAAACACCATGATGAGATAATAAAGTGCAGAACACATACAGAAAGTAAGGACGAGGGTGCGAGCTCCGAAGTCTTGTCACAACAGCCGCAAATGCCTGATGCTCCAGTTTTAAAATTTGTATGTGGGGCAATTAACAAGTTGATCACAAGACCTCAGAGATCTGTTTGAGAAGTTCAAGTAATAATCAGAAGCTGGACCCTTTAAAGTGAGCATCATTATTTAAAAGTGAATTACTCCACAGACAGCCGGAACAATCTGCCAGAACAGATTGTTGAGAACCTTGCTGGGTCCAACGAACAGGAAGTTGCAGTATACTTTAGCAATGTTAGTGGAAGAAACAAATCAGTGAAAGGATATGATAATTAAAACACAATGCATTATCAAAAATAACACTTGAATTAAGTAACAAATAAAAACGTATGTCCTGCAAACCAACTCCAACTCATAACTAGTAAAGTTACATAAATAAAGTTCCCTTCTAAATTATGGAAAATTGGACCCAGACCCAGTCCTGTCCCTGTTGCTGACCTCCATCGTGTATTGATTATACGGGACGTGTAGTTTTACAGCTAAGTATGGGACGATTGTGTGTTTTAAGGGACTGTTGGCAACTCGATGCTACGCTTTACACCTTGATCAAAATCAGATGCACAATTTCTCATTTAATGCGATCAGTTTTGAAACGCAGTGCAAAAGCTGGACAACAACTGAAAAGGTGGACAGGTTTTCTTCGTCTTTCCACCCCAACTATAGGCTAGTAGCCGAACTTCGCAGATGGCCAATCATCCAAATTTCTCCGCCACAGGGCCGCTGTGTTTATTATGAAGCAAAATTAGGAAATTCTTACCTGCAAAAGCGTATAGAAACCACGATGAAACGGGTTGATGAAATGTTTTTTTTATTTTTTTTATTGATCTGTACAAACGATACAGAATTAATTAATCTAAAACTAGACCAATTCCACTTTTATGTCTGTAATAGCATTCAAAAGATGACATTACATCTGCACTGGCTTCCTGTCGCTCAGAGAATAGACTTTAAAAATAGCTCTGCTTGTTTACAAGTCTCTTCATGGTCTAGCACCAAAGTACATCTCTGACATGTTAGTGCCATATGAACCATCTCGGGCTCTGAGAACCTCAGGGAGTGGTCTCCTGCTGGTTCCCAGAGTCAGGACTAAACATGGTGAGGCTGCGTTTCAGTTTTATGCAGCAAAAATCTGGAACAGTCTGCCAGAAGGTGTGAGACAGGCCTCAACTTTGACAATGTTTAAATCTAGGCTGAAAACGGTTCTTTTTAACTGTGCATATGTATTATACTAACTATATTAACTATTTTATCTGCACTCTTCACTTTTAATGTCACTTTTAATGTAATTAGTCAATGATTATATTTGTTTTATTGATTGATTTTATCTGCTTTCTTGTAATTTTATGAAATTGTGAAGCACTTTGAATTGCCTTGTGTATGAATTGTGCTCTACAAATAAATTTGCCTTTTGCCTTTGTCTATCTCTGACGGTTTTGCAGGTTTGCCCGACCTGGTCCCGGATCCAAACTATGTTCAAGCATCCACCTACATCCAAAGAGCTCACATGTATTCTCTCCGGTGTGCTGCTGAGGAAAAATGTCTGTCCAGGTAATGTCCATTAATGTCACTAGCACCATAGCCAGCTAAACCCACACATTCCTAAACACGGAGGGTCATCATCCGGCTGATTGATGGGAGGGTAAAATGGGTTCAGTAGTTGCTCTAAAAATCCACTGGCACATGAACTGGAATTGAAATGGAACTGGCACATGTACAGCTGGGGTTTTCTTAAGTGGATATAAAGGCATCAGATCTGATTATTGGATTATCTGATAACTCCAGTTTTTTTATTTTTCAGACCATATAAACAAAGCCACAGTTCCCAAATATTGCGGACATAACAGCAGTTTGTTACTGCTGGTAATGTTTTGAGTATTATGCATTAGGTGCATTATTTATCACCCGAATAATCCCTTCTAATACAAGAAAATACCAGGAGATCAATATGAATGTGGGATTTAGTGATTATCTTCTCTAAGCTATGATGATGGCATATTGGGAATGGAATACGAAACCAAAAGAACCTCATTTTTAAAACACACATTATACCCTGACACCTATGAACAGTATACAAACGACTATGTCACAGTGTAGCCACTAGCCTTGGATACTTCTCTGCTGTTGCAGTGCTGATGCACCTTAAGCCCTCTCGCTGAGGGAGGACATCACTGAATTGATGGAGGTGTGGTGTCCCCACAGCTCCTGTTTGCCCTCCTCCTATCCCGAGCACAGCCATCGCTCAAAGCCTTTCATATCCTTTGGCCCGGTGTAATTTGCCATATACTCCAGTGTCAACACCCGCTATAGTAGTCACTCTGTAAACCCAAAAGCAAATTGTACAAGACCTCTGTTCACTCGTGTGTGTTTGGAGACATCCACCTGTGTGGGATGAAGCTGCTTCACTTTTCATTGTGGAGGCACGGACCAAATTATTTGTTTATGTAGTGAATATAAATCAGGTCTAGATTGCGATTTTTTCCCCTCAATATTGTGTTTGCGATTTAATATGCGGTGCTTTTTTCAAGATGCTCTTTAGGGCTGAACGATTTTACCAACAAATAAATGTAAAAATAAGGAAGCCTGGGCGATTTGGCTTTTTTCCATTTGAGTTTTGATTTGATTGATTTTTAAGCACTTAAAATGATAAATATTGCACTTCTGACCTGCTGTGAGTCCTGCAGTTAAAAAAAAAATTCAGATGTGATTTTTTTGCATTCATGTGCATTTTAGAAAATAAATTATATTTTCAGCTGGTCCTTTAGCTGCTATCTGTGCTTTTAGAATTTATTTTTTAGGGAGACTAATGATTTTTATCTTGTGGGGCCCCCTTCAAATTGGTCCCTCTCAGCAATTGCCCAGTTAGCCCCCTTCATAGTTACGCGGGCCTCCTACATAAATCTGACAGGATAAGACCGAGCAAAGGCGGTATGGCCATAAGACACTGTCAGCGCCCTCTGCTGGACAGGTGTGGAATTTCTTCGTTTAAAAAAAATCCTGCCTGCCCCCTAGTGGCTGGATTAATTATTTATTTAAAATTGCATAACTCCTGACAGGAATGGGCTAGAGACTTACTAAAATTGCAAATGTGATCAATCGTTCAGCCCTACCTAATGATACAACAACATTAAATGGAAAAAGGTAGAAACAGTGGAGTTGTTTGTCATAGAATAAAGAAAATTGTGAGTCTAAAAAACTATTTTCTATATATACTGTATACTGTATTTTTATATATATATATATTATTATCCGGGAAGATTCTTCAAGTATACAGTATTCTCTATCCAGAGTCACAAAATCTCTGTTTGTAAAACTAATTCTTTTTTTTGTTTGTTTTTTGGGAGGTTTGGTTACTGTTGGCTTTACAGCACATTGATAACTTGGTAACCGGGTAGAAATATGGTTTAAACAGAAAATGAGGGATAGTGCATTTTTGCTGGTATGGGAATTTAAAGTCTTTATGCAAGTGTTAGGGTAAAGATTATGATAAATCATGTAACTGTGAAATACATTAGTTTCGTGTTCTGTTTCCATTTAATTACCATAATAGCCGTACTACCCCTTTAGGTACAATGCTGTTTCCTATACCACACTATTACTACGCTGTAAAGTGAGGTTTTGCTACAGTTGTCCCTGACTCTATACTGATTCGGGTATAAATGATCTAATTGGCCAAAAATCCATTATATCCCCCAACAGTATACTGTAAACAAGCGGCTGCCTTCTTCTTGATGTCCTTTGTGCAGTAGTCTCATTATTTTTTATTCTTTGGTGCCTGTTTCTGTTCCATCCTGCCATTTAGCTCCGCCTACAGCCCCGAGACCACTGACTATGACGTGAGGGTGCTGCTGCGATTCCCACAGAGGGTGAAGAACCGGGGCACCGCTGACTTCATGCCGAACAGGCCACGGCATACCTGGGAGTGGCACAGCTGTCACCAGTAAGTCTGTAATAAGTCGTAGATCCAGGCCTTAATCAGCTCGACCTGCTTTATTGGCCGCACTATCAGCTGGAACCATGGAGCCATTTTAGAGGCATTTACAGCCTGCGTCTAGCCTGATGCTATCTCAAAGGAATGCATTCAATATCTGGACACAGTGGTTCTATTTGTGTTTTAGTCCAGGAGTGTGGAGGAGGACAGTGCGTTTGGTTGTATGGCTTTAAATAATGGCAGTGTATTTCAATCAAAACAATTAATCTGACCTAATATTTTTTTTATTGGCAAACACTTTTTCTGTACTTATATATTAATCATGTTCTGTGAGTTATTACATCATCTATGCAGAGTTCGTATTGCACTACCATGCCCTGTTCAGACCAAAGGCTTTCCGGACGGCAGCAACGCTCGAGACGCCAGATTTGGACTAGATTGTTTATTTTGAAGAGAGACGCTGGTGACAATTGTCAAGAAGCCGCGTCGGGTTGGGCTCCTGTGTTGCCGATGGTTTATAACTAATGGCATATAGAGGGGAGCAACGAAAAGGTTAACGCCCCCTTTTGTAACCAGAGGCTGCGTTCATTGAGATTAATGAGGAAACATTGACTGAGATCTTCACATTTACGGCTGAAAAATAACAATTCATGCATTTTATACATTTGTCTAATATTAGAGGTAAGAAAATCACAAGATTTTTTTGCTGTAGAAGATTCACAGAGCGGACAGTTAATGTTTTAAAGTCGTCGGCTAAAGTTAGCAGGAAGTTAGCATGTTCAGACTTCAATATAAAGTGTTTAGCTGTTCATAGTGGCTTAAATTGATCAAATTGGATCAAATCCCAGATCGAATTCAAGCAGCTTCTTATATTTCAATATTGCTTCATTTTTGACCTACTGTATGAACGGCTAAACACTTTATATTGAAGTCCGAACATGCTAACTTCCTGCTAACTTTAAACATCAACTGTCCGCTCTGTGAATCTTCTACAGCAAAACAATCTCTTGATTTGTTTCCCTCTTATATTAGACAAATATACAAAAGGCATAAATTGTTTTTCAGACACAAATGTGAAGATCTCAGTCAATGTTTCCCCATTAATCTCAATGGACACAGCCTCTGGTGTCAACGAAAAGGGGGCGATAACCTTTTCGTTGCTCCTCTCTATCTCACCTCTTCTATGTGGTTGTACCCTGCTTCTCCTCGGCCCTCTGCCATGTCCTCGCTCTTTTTTTCTCATTATATAGACATAGAGAGTACAGTTTTCCTCCGCTGAGAGGTGGAAGGAAGGGGGGAGGGGTAGAGACAGCGTACCAGAGCCACAGCGATTTATTTCACTAATCTCAGGGCAGTTTTTAACCCACAGTGCGCTTAAATGTATGATTCACGTGAGAGCATAGACAGGATGTAAACGCTTAATGTTATGTTATGACGAGGGAATTGTGACGATAGCTGCTTCTCCCTTGGTTTCCCACTTCTTCCTGCCTGGATTCATCACGTGAAATGCGTCATTGCGTCACTAGAGCGAGTCTCTCTGATTGGTTGCTGCGCCACGTCTAGCTCAAAAAGTTCAACATTTCCAACTTTGGCATCTGGAATACGAAACCAAAAGAACCTCCTTTTTAAAACACACATAATACCCTGACACCTATGAACAATATACAAACGATTATGGCACAATGTAGCCACTAGCCTTGGATACTTCTCTGCTGTTTTACTGGCTGACGGTGCACCTTAAGCCCTCTCTCTGAGGGAGGACACCACTGAATTGATGGAGGTGTGGTGCCCTTGACGCGCATCTACCATATATTTTGAATGTAAAACCGGCGCCTTTGCCGTCCACGAAGCCTTTGTTGTGAACCCACCTTAAAGGGACTCTATGGAGGTTAAAATGTAAAAAATAATATATTTTCCACCCCCTACATGCTCCAGCAATGTCCCGCGCTGCACTGTGAGCCCACACCTATCCCACTCAATTGCCGCTATAAGCCTGCACCGTCACTCTAAAGTTGTGTGTTCGGGCCGAGGCAGCAGTCATTCAGCTTAACATGGAGACTGCAGTTACGCGGACGGCCAGAGGTGGCAGTCACGAGTATGAAAATGGACAACCTCCGTTGAGTCCCTTTAAGGGAACAAACCATGCGCTTTGACACTAGCTACGTTTACATGCAGATATAAAATCTGACCTTTGTCTCATTTCTGGAGTTCTCAGATTATTGAAGACATAATGAAAAAAATATAAAAATTACCCATGTAATAAATCTTGTTCCTAGAGAGAGCATAGTGTACAGCTGAGAGATGAGTGGTTAAAGGCACTATACAGGATTATTCCATTACAAACAAGCTAAGTAAACAGCTAGTAAATTAAATTGATAGTTGTGGTCCAAACTCATTCCTGACTTCCCTAACACACTTTGTCTATTTAAACCCATGGTGACTCATACAACTGTGTCCCAAATACGGATTTCAGACTTCTAGTTGTGTTTTTGATAGTTATCATGTAGCCACTCCAGATGGCACTTTAGTGTTATTTCAGTTGAGCCAACGCGAGTATCGGGTCCTGTTGCGCCGCGCTCATCTTGGAGGAATGTGCGCTGGCTGTTACGAGATTGGCAGTGTTGTAGCTGTCTGACATCAGTCTACATTTACACTGTGGTTCCCATGAGGCACCAAGCCAAGGCAATCATTCCACTGGCTCTGTGATCACAATGACAAATCAATCCGTTTTTTTACTCTGTCAATCGCATCGCACAACCTCCAAAGTATGATGGCTTCGGTTCATGGGAACACAGCACAGAGTGTCAAAGGCGACTCAGGGGAAATAACTGCTGCGTGGCCTAGATCAGTGGTTCTCCAACTGTGGTTCATGTACCACTGGTTGTACTTGGGGTCATCTGCAATGTTATTCTATTCATTTTAATTAGAGATAGTTCATTTATGCGTCTGTTTAAGTTAGGTGTCTATTTTTGGGAAATACAATTTTAGAGGCTATTCTTTTTCTATTTTAGACACATTTTTTAGCCAGGATTTATTCTGGATTTAATCTTGATTCTGTCCAGATCTAAATATTTTTCACCTCACACAATGTACAGTGTCCCACCTTGTCCCTATTTATTGTGCAAAGTCAGATCAAAGACTGGACTGCAAACACCTGAAAGAGTCTTTATGCTTTTCTCCAAGCAATCAAAATGAATGACTGTGTGTGTCAATGGAAACCACCTCCTTCCCTTTCGAAGTCCTACTTTTAATGTTTATTTCTGCATAGTTGTCATGTTGCCATCTGGGCTGTGACGTAAGTTCAAAGGGAGATTATGCAACTTTTTGAGTGAAAAATAAATTCCTGATATTTGTGCATATTTGACCTTTTACTGACCCAGTGGCTGTGTGGGTGCAGCGTGGAGCCTTTACTTTCCATCACAGTGGCCTCTATGACGCTCCAGGATCAAATGTTTTTAGGGTTTCTGGTCCTTTTCTATAAAACTCCTAAAAACAATTGATCCTGGAGCATCATTGAAGCTGCTGTGATGGAAAGTAAAGGTGCCATGCTGCACAGATACAGCCACTGGGTCACTAAAATGTGAAATATGCACAAATATCAGGGTTTTATTTTTCACTTAAAAAGTTGCATAGTGCCCCTTTAAAGAGCTATATTTATATATTTTTATCATGTTACATTTTTACCAATATTACGAAAAGTGACAGCATGCAAAGAAAACAAGAACGAGGATTTGTAACTCAGATCTGAAATACACAACTTGCATTGTGACATATGGGATGTGGGACCCCTCTGCTGAGCGGTGGTAATTACCTGCATTCCTACATCATTAAGGTGTTGATGACTTGCTTCAGTGATATTTTATTGTTGTTATTAATTAGCTTTCATTGCCCCTTTAACCTTTATAACGTGTTCAGTTTGGAGCCCCCCCATCACATCCATTACTATGTGTTAACAGATGGGGTCAGCCTGAATGCAATTGCTGTGACAATGTCATTGCCTTAATGACACCTAGAAAACTGTAACCAGATCCAAACCTGATCTGTCTGAGCTGAGTTCTTTGCTTGTGTTCTTTCAGACACTATCACAGCATGGATGAATTCAGTCACTATGATTTACTGGACGCCAGCACTGGGCGGAAAGTGGCAGAGGGACACAAGGCCAGCTTCTGTCTGGAGGACACTACGTGTGACTTTGGACATCTGAAGCGTTACGCGTGCACGACTCACACTCAGGTGGGACAGCAGAACTTTACTACTTTGCCGTATTTCTCCCACATCAAATGTGCTGTACCCTGCAGAAACAATACGTGTTATTAAACATTTGCTGTGTATGTGTATGTCATTATTCATTTCTTTCCATCCAGGGCCTGAGTCCAGGTTGCTATGATACATACAATGCTGATATTGACTGTCAGTGGATCGATATAACAGATGTTCAGCCTGGAAACTACATACTAAAGGTAGATGCCAGATTGATGTTTGGAGTAACTTTGTGGACAGCAACATGGAGTCATTAAATGAAATTGATCCAGCCCCTGCAATAATGATGAGGTTACTAAAGTTTTAAAATGTGTAGATCTCCTGAGATTTTCTTCTTCCAGCCGTCCGTGACTTAGCCTCTGCTTTCTCATCCATCCCAATGAACACTGCATATTTCATTCAGTCAATACAACTGTGAGCTGCACATAAATCACATTATACGTGACTGTGTTGCACTCCGACTTTTATGCTTAGGCTGAGTATCACGCGTCTAACAGTGCATTCAAATGATTTCTGTCTTGTCTCACGCAGCTTCAGGTCAATCCCAAGTTCTTGGTGCGGGAATCTGACTACACCAACAACGTGGTCCGATGTAACATTCACTACACTGGACGTTTTGTTAGGACAACCAACTGCAAGCTGTCCCAGTAAGTATATAAAAAAATAACAACTTGTTATTGTTTCTCTGTATTTTTTAGCTAAATCCACTTTCATGAAGAGCCTCACCGTGTTTTGATAGACTCCGTGGACGTAATGGAATCTGAGATGAAACTTAATAACCTAATGAGCAATGGACTCATTTTCACTTAAGATTAATAGTCACTAAGACTTTCACATTTTCCCTCAAAGAAAGACATAAGAGGTTCCGATTTTTTAAATTGCACTATTAGGAGGTATATCAATCGCACTCAGAGCTTCTTTATAGCCTCTTGGAGATGAGTGCTTCTTGGGAAAAGCATCATTAGGTTCGAATGCCCAGGCGCAATAAGCTGTAGTTTGCAGAGGAGACAAACATGGAGAATGTCCCGTTATTGGATGCTACATAATATGTTATAGCTTGTATGTGCAATGAAGTGGCAATCATAATTTAGGATTAGTTTCATGCTGTGGACTGGCAGCAATATGATAACAATGTATTTATATATGTTTGTATTTATGTATATTCCTATTTTTAACTACCATATTTTCCTATAAGTCGCACCGGAGTGTAGGTTGCACCAGCCAAAAATACATACTGAAGACGAAAAAAACATATATAAGTCGCATTTTTTGGGGGGAAATTTATTTTACAAAATCTGAGACCAAGAACATTTCATTTTGAAAGGCAAGTTATAATAATAACAATAGAATAGAGAACAATGGGCTGAATAGGTGTACGCTATGCTAACGTAACACATGGATGGTTATTCAGCTACACGAAGCATAAGCAACAAACTGATTTGGTGTCTGGTATGCTAATATAACATATTAATTAATATATAAGTCGCACCTGAGTATAAGTCGCTAAAATATGAGAAAAAGTGCAACTTATAGTCCGAAAAAGACAGTACCTCTTAACTACCACTATACATTTTTGTATTTTTTATTTTCCCGTAAGTCATTTTTTGTTTTATAAGATGAGAAGATGGGATATTATATGACTTACAATGGAGAAATTCACTTGTCATGGCAGCTCTTCAGTAAAGGTGCCCACACAGAGGATTTTAAATCTTTTGAGACTAAAGATCTGTGCACAGACCACACACACTTAAGGACAGGCATGAGGACCCACATACACACACACGAGGAGTCCCACCACAGATCATTTATTTATTTGAGCAGTAAACATTATGCTCAAAAGGAGTAGGCTGAAGCAAAAGAGCTTATAAGCATGCCATGAGAGAAAGTTTTTATTGAGCCACGCCTCCTCAGACTAAAAATCTGGCTAAAAATCCTCTAGTGTGTGTCCAGCTTGAGGCACTGCAGGCAAAAGTGTATTTGATTTGATTTGCTCTCTTAACATACTATTCTGTATAAACTCACCTGGAAACAAATAGATTACCTAATCTTTACAATAAGGAGTGTAATTATTGCTCTCCACTTTAGTAGCTCCTACTGACTCCAAACTTCCCAAACTTGTGCTTAACAATGTGAGAGAAACTGGAGACAAAGTGCTCAGGAAGTCAGTACCACTTTGGCGTTTGGGGAACAGACACTTAAGATAAAAACAAAGAACCAAGGTACTCCTCCCACATTTTAATTCTTTATTTACATTTTTATTAAAATATTAAAATCTTTTACAACGTGCTGCTGGTTTGTTCGGCTCTGACAAGCCTTTCTCAAGAAATTCAATTTTTCAATATTCAATTCCTAGCCTGATTTTTTTTTTTACTTTTTCACAGATCTATTCACTAATAACTAGTTTATTCAAAAACTAAATAAGATATTTGAAATCCCCTCCACACAAAGCTTTGTAACAAATATATCAAAAATAAATCCATCAATTTAAACCTGGTCTTTTCCGAGAGATTTCATTGGCAAAAATCTAGGCATTTCTAAACATGAAATAACTTATTTTAAATTCAAAAATAAAATTTGATATGAAATTCCTATTTTACACTTGAATATATTTTTTTTTCACCAGGGAAGTCACACCCAAAGCGCTTCACACATGAAAGACGGCGCTAAAGCAAATGTTTGTGGAAGTGTACGAGCCCGGCGTGACCTCTGCTGTGTGCGCTTGTGTGTTGCAGGTCTTGATGAGGCACTGGAAGTCTCCCGTACAGCGTCGTTATTAGTCCACTGAAATGTGAATGGAGTCCATTAGTCACGATTATGCGCGGTGGTGGCGGTGGTGGTGGTGGTGGTGTTCTTCTTCACTGTTTTTCTTTTTTTTTTTGTTTTTTGTACTGTTTTGCATCCATAGCAATGAGCGATGACTCCAGTGGCACTGATAACCGTGTGTGTGCGCGCGCGTCCGGCCATCAGACGCACTCGCGCACATAATTATTGTATTCTACGTAATGGAAAATACATAGAAGTATCCCAGTAATGACTCACTGTTCGCATCCCTGCCAGGTATTCTGTAACATTGTCCCCAGTAGCGCTGCTCGGATCCATGTGCGCAGAGACATCAATGACTTTTAAAAGACGTGTTTACCGTGGCAGCGCGCAGCAGCAAACATTCATGCATCCCCCCCCCCCCCCCCCCCCCCCTCCCCCCCCCACCCCCCCCCCCCCCCCCCCCCCCGACA
>OMNZ01030067.1:0-10239 GCA_900303255.1 Lesueurigobius sanzi
AGAGGGAAGAGAGAGGAGGCAGAAAGGGATTAGCGCTGCTCCGCCTCTGCGCATCACAACTAAGTTTTCTCCCTACCCCTGTCCCGACCCTGCCGCAAAAAAAAAAGAGAGAAAAAGTTCAAACGCAAAGTCGTGAAATGTCATTCACACAAGTCGAAACTGGGAAAGTGCTCCCTCTTGTGGACACTGAGAGATGAGGTGCCAATTCATTTAGCACAGCACCCATTATTCAGTGATAAGGAAGGTTACAATAATTTATATGCAGAAGATGAATAAAAAGGTAAGAGAAGACATCATTAACTCAAAATCAAATGCTGTATACAGTGCTGCCTCATAATGCCCCAGACAACATTAGCTCCTAAGGATCATTCAGGTGCTCAAACCCCTCCACCACGATAAGGTGGCAGTTCGAGGAGGGGAAGAAGAATCATTTATTTCCAACAAAATGCAGTGAATGATGAAAAGAGAAATCTAAATCAAATCTATATTTGTTGTGACCACGCTTTGCCTTCAAAACAGCATCAATTCGTCTAGGTACTTGCACACAGTTTTTGAAGGAACTCGGCTGGTAGGTTGTTCCAAACATCTTGGAGAACTAACCGCAGATTTATCTTCTGTGGATGTCTGCTTCCTCACATCCTTCTGTCTCTTCGTGTAATCCCAGACACACTCCACAAACAAAATCCCTGACTTTGTTTAAGCGTACCTATAAGAATCAATGATGGTTTGAAGGAATAACACCAACTGTTGGTTTGATTTAGATTTTCCTTTTGTTCGCTCACTTTGCATATTGTAAATTGATAAAAATAAAAAATAAATCATTTTTCCAGACCTGCCTAAAACTTTTGCACAGTACTGTAGGCAATAATCTCATCTAGCAAAATTACTTGCACCCAACTATTACTCACTATTTCTAACTCGGGACATAATCTAGTAAACTGTCTTTTTTTAATGTATTCTTGTGAGGATTCTCCATTCCCCTGCCTGCCAAGCCATTGTTAATTGGGCAGCTTTTAGGTAAAGCAGGCGCTAGTTCAGTGATCACCAACAGGCGCCCCAGAGCTCCTATGTGGCATTTAGACAGTCCCAAGCAGTTCATCTTTACTTAAATGAAAAGTAAAACTACTTTTCCAGCCTTTGGTCATAAACAATGATGAAGATGCTCCAGTCTGCGTTCATAAATAGTTATAGAATAAGTGGACGCAGAAAATTGATCTTCTAAAGTGGCATCCCATTGTATTGACAGAGAATATTGTTGTTGTTTTTGCTTCCATAGTGTCTATTGAGAAACGTGACATTCATTAGCTCTATGTACTGATGGAATTAGTTTTTTTATTTAGTATTTTAGTTATCAAAATAGACAGATGGACCTCCTCAATAATGTTTATTATGTCCAAGTGCAAATATTTTACATACTTTGGACATACTTTGTTTGACCTTTCGTAACTTCAGCCCAAATTGTCTATTCACTGCAGAGTTCTTATCATAAATTCCACAGCGCAAGTCTGCCTCCCTTTTCCCCTTAAAAGTGCAATGTTTTCAAATGGTAAGACAAGGGTTCACAACACGTCGAGAGAAAAAAATAAGTCATGAAAGCAGCTCTTTGCTTGACTTTTCTGGGCTTCGTCTCCATGGTTACACAGTTTGACTCCGGCATCAAGGTGAAGGTGTAGTGGTTGAGGATAACACATAAACTTAGACCCGAGTGGGCGGGGGATTCTCTCTTCTTTCATGTAGCTTTTTTGTGCCAAGAGCAATAGGCCCCTGCTGAGCGCACTGCGATGTGACTGTGCATATGGGATGGAGATGGGTATTTTACAGGAGTGGGAGTGGAGTAGTGAAATCTCTCTGCAAGGCTTTTCCCACTTTTATCTGCAAACTGAAATCATTTTTATTCCTCCTCGAAAAGCCACACACAGCACCCACTCCAACCTGCTGGATGGATGATTTTATCACTACTTGGAGCTCGTGAGTGCATGTAAGCGATCCGTTTCCTCTCGCCGTTATCTCCATACCTGCAGGCCAGCCAGGACGGGTATTTGCAGCCCTCTAAGAGTCATTAATATTAACTGCTATATGTTTGTTCCTTTTCGGCGCGGGGCGGCAGGAGCAGGAAGTGTTGATTATGGCCCATGTGATTAACACAGTGATGCATTCAAGCGCATCACACTTAGCAGTAATTACACCGAGGACTTGTGCTCTGTCAAACCAGGCCACCGCACCTTGAAGCAGCACCCTTTTCAGACGCTCCCCCGGGAACTCATTTTCAAAACGTTCTTTTTAGTTCGGGCTGTGAGATGAACTGCAGTAGAATCGAAATCACAATTTGTATGGTCTCACTTTGCAAATCAAGTCATGGCACTGTTTGGCTACTTCTCTTCCATCGCTAAGCAGGTGCTACAAGAGTCACTTACCATCACTGAGTACAGAGCAGGGGTGTCCAAACTTTTACCATGGAAGCATATTGAAGTGTAAACGACATGGAGGGCCAAAGACCTGGATCAGTCCTGGTTTATTCTTAGATTAGACCATATTTAGTTCTTGATTAATCCTGATTTAGCCCTGGATTTTTTTAGTCCTGGTTTAGCTCTCCTTTTAGTCCCATTGTAGCACTGGTTTGGACTTACTTTACTCTAGATTTAGACCTAATTTGGTCCTTGTTTTAACCCTATAGTTTAGACCTGGTTTTGACCTGTTCTGACCTGGTTTTGACTAGACTGGGTTAAGGTTGATTTAGTCCTGGAATAAGCCTGGTTTAGACCTGGATCAGTTGTGGTTTATTCTTAGATTAGACCATATTTAGGTCTTGATTAGTCCTGATTTAGTCCTGGATAAAGCTTTGTTTAGTCCTGGTTTAGCCCTGATTTAGACTTGGTTTACACCTGGTTCTTTAATCCAGGATTTGACCTGGCCTTGTCCTTGTTGTAGTCCTGTATTTTTTAGGTTTTAATTGTGTAGAATTGTTAAACTTGCAGAAAAAGGATAATCTTTGGTAATGTGTTAGCTTGGTCTTACCATACCCTCGTACTCATTTCTTACAGAGTGTTTGGATCTTCACAATTGAGCTTCGTTTTCAGGTGGGATGGGTGAACTCCTTTTTAAAGTTTGAAATGATTCGATCTGATTTAACCCAATCCCTAGCCTGGACTTAGCCATCCGTAAACTCCGGTCAATGCTTGATGTCACCTACAACACTCGCCTCCCCCGCTCACTGAATGGTAGGATGAATTTCAACCGATGTATCGCGGCCATTGAGATCAGATCCAGACGTAACATGTAGGGAAATGATACTTTGAGAGACTTGTCAACTCAAGCTTGTACAAGTGTAAACCATAAATTAATAATCAATCACAATACACGTTGTACAATGTTTGTCCCTTTTATTTTGTCCATACCTATCTAATTTGTTCCATGCATATGTGTGAACTTAAGGCCTATAGCGTGTGCATAACTGGACCGCCCGCGCTCTGTTCTCGGGGGAGGCGTCCGAGTGTACAGGTTGATAATGTTGTCACGCCATAAGGGCCAAAGGCACTCGTGCAAACACCGCGCAGAACGCTCGCACGGCCAGATGGAGGCTCTTATATTTTTATGCCCACTTTTATGTTCAGCTGCAGTCAAAGGACGCCTAAAGAAGGACACTCGATTTGATCACAGCTTTGTCATAACTGTCACGGCATGGCAGGGAGTAACCGCGCGGCAACCTTCCAGGCTCACGGCGAGGCTAATAAAACAATGCTGCAGATCTTTGTACCACAAATGAGGCAATAAACCAAATGTTCCCTGCAACAGACCATCTACATTGTATGCTGACTTGTATATTCTCACTAATCGGTGTCTGTGGCCATAATAAAACACATGTTGCTTCCTAGTTTGTAGCTGTGTACATTGTTTAGACTTCACAGGTTTACAACTATAGTGTAAACTTTTAGAGCCAAGATATTCTGTAACCATTATTTATCTTGAGGCCGCTGTGTTTCATTAAGTAATAATCTTCATCATCATATCATCATCAGCTTCATATGTCCTTCAAACAGGTATAGCCAGTGCTTAATTTGATCCGGCTTTTGGGGGAACGCATTCCGGGAAATCAGAATTTTGAGCTTTATTGGATCCGGGAAATAAAATACTCCAATATCTTTTAAATATGCAATTATTTTGGGCTGTTCCCCCATAAAATCCACCCAGTACACAAGTGATCCTGAAAATCTGGATTTACAAATTAAGCACTGGGTATAGCGGTACTTTTATGTAAACTAATGAGTAAATAGCTTGGACAAAAGTACAGTTTTTACAAGATAAAGCAATGTACTTCCCTCCTATTGTACTTTTGTTGATTTCTTTTTGATGAGAAAACTCCAAAATAACTTTTAGCTGCTTTTTTACTTTCTGTGTGGATCTGGAACTGTCTATGGAGGTTTGTTATTATTGTGTACAACCTGGAACTGTCTGTGAAGGTTTGTTATTATTGTGTACTGTCGCTTGGACGAGATGGCTCATAAAAACTGTCCGAGCCACTGCGTTAAATTTTGCATTAGCTCCCTCTAAAGGGGACACATTTCGACAGCAGAGTTTGGCTGGAAGGTCCCTGAAAGGACAGGAGTGATTGGCAGGTCACACAGTAGAGGGCAGAGAGATTGAGAGTGACAAAGATTGGACCTGATTAAAAGTTTCCAAAGTTTGCCAATCCCCCGCCGAGCCTAATCAAACTTCCCTCTCCTGAAACCCGGGTTTGTTCTCCGCATTAAACGCTTTGTGACTTTGCCCGCTGTCCTTCCTGCGAGGGCTGCTCTCTGTGGGGAGCCCGTTTTAACACCCAATCCTCAAAAGTGCTGAGTCGTCCGAGGAAATGGCGTCCAGCGCACAGTGAGGTATCTTTTAATAGACAGATGAAGTACGGTACGAGCAGGGAGACTTGGAAATCCGAGAAGGGGGCTACTGTTACAGGATATACTGTAGATGGGGGCATTAGGTGTCCATCGCAGTCAAAGAATAGCTCATGGATCTATCAGGGCTTTAAATAAATCCATCGATAGTTTGATCGTCTCAAGGTTGTGCTGGAAAATAGCTGGCTTTGGTTTAAGTGCTGATGCCAGAGAGACTGTGTGAACTCATAAATGTTTGAGGCGACAGAAGTGCTTTCCGCCTTCAAAACGCAACATTGGTCAGCATTCCTTTAATTCTGTAGGCCCACTGCCTCGAAACACTTCAAAACCAGTCAAAACCAGTTACTCCAATATCGGGAAAGTTGCAACAATCATTTAACAACAATGAGTACTGTCACGGTGGGACATCAAACTGAGAGGCAAGGCAAATTTAGGATAGGATACCATTTGGATAGTAACTGATTCAAAATGCTTTACAGTACAAGACTATAATTATTCCTATTATTATTATATTAAGGCTTGACACTGCCTATGTTTTTGCAAGAAAATCCAAATTATGGATAGAGCCAGGTTGAAATGTATGGTTTTATTTTGTTGATATACTATTTATGAAGATGTGTTCAGAGGGAACTTTGGATATTTTACAAGACTGGAAAGTTTGATGTCTGTAGGTGCTACTAAAGTGGAGATGTTGTCGCCGCAATGTGAGAAGTTGCAATTTTCCATAGTTCTGTGTAGGAATGTCATTACACTCATATTGTAAAGATTAGGTCATTTATTATATTCCTGGTAAAAGCTTATGTTAAGAGCGCAAACTAACCCAAAACCTCTTTTTTTTGTGAAGAATGCAGATTGCCTACGATGGACAACTCCTGTACGACTGAGAACCTACACAAATGCAGATACTAATTCCAAAACGTGGAGGGAATTTGGGTGCAAATGTCTAATTAGATTCTTCATGACTCCTCATATCACCAATACAGGGTTTCCGCGGGGCATTAAAAAGCATTAAAAGTCATTAAATGAATTGTGTCAAAAACAAGGCCTTAAATGTCATTAAATAGAATTCAAACTGACATTAAATCAAAAGTTCTTGGAAAATAATGATGTTGCTCAACTAATTTTACTGCAGAAGTTTGTCTAAAATGCAATATATATATTCAATGCATTGTCTATTGAATATGGAAATTAATATTGAATACGTACTGGTTTCTTGGCATTACAAATGTAGTATTTGGGCATTAAAATGACATTAAAAGGCATTACATTTGACTTTCTGCTACCTGTAGAAACCCTGCAATAACTTTCAACATTGTTGGAGACAATGTGGTCACCAAAACGCCAGTCACTCTCACATTTTCTGGTCATGCCCTCAGTTGTCAGCATTCTGGGGCAATGTATTCAAATTGACGGACGATGTCTTGGCCTACGGCGTCCCCAGGGATCCCAGGATCTACCTGCTGGGCTTTCTACCCAGGGACCTGTTCCCAAGGAAGGACGGTTACATCCTCAAAGTGATAACAATTGCGGAAAAAAAGGCTGTAACAAGAAAGAAAGGGAAATCATTGTGGAGATCCACTCCATGGAGAGGTTAAACTTGATCTTGAGACTCACAGAACACTGATATCAACTGTACTGGTCGAAATGGGCCACTTTAAAGGCATTAGACCTGATTTTTCCATTACAAATAATGTAAGGGGGAGCGAGTAAATTAAATTGATAGTTGTGGTCTAAGCACATCCCTAACTTTCCTCACACATTTCTAAAATCCCATTTCTTCATAGAGATGAGTTTATAAGCTTGTTTCTCAACTTGCAAGGTCACTTTTTTGGGTTACTGTCACAGAAATGCAAGAAAACTAGCCTGCATGCTCATGAAACTGACAAAAATGGTTTATATTTAAATGCACAGTATTATTTCCATGAATGTCTCAGTTTACAATATACCAAAGGAGGACAAGACAAATTTTATTCCACTACTGGTAAAAAACAGGTATAGGGCCTTTAAGTCAAAGACGCTTGGAGCAGTGCCCCCCTTAATTTTGTAGGGTTTTTTTTTTTTGTTCCTATTGTTTCTCTTTGTATGTTGTTATAATTAAAAGAAAAACTAAATAAAGAGTTTTAAAAAATGCTAAAAAGGCAAATAAAAAAATATACTGTATATATTTTCAAATACTAAATCAGTACACTTAACAATATTATGGCACATTGACGTCTACTTCTAGTGGGGTGCCGAAAGAAGCTTCAGAAGATCGAAACAAAACATCCTCAACTCAATCCACACAGTCCAGTAAATGATATTGAAATCTCTTGAAAAATGTGAGCTTTGAAATTGATACTTGCTACACCAATGCCAATGGGATTTTCATAAAATTATTTGTTATAAAATCTTACTTAACTACAGACCACTGTGTTTTATGGCAGCGGCTGATCGTCCGGGCTGCACTTGTCTGTTCCCATGCCGTCTTGTTTGTTTTTATGTTTTCGCCAGCTCTTAAAGTTGCTCGATCCCCCTGCTAGATCGGCGCACATCCCGTATCTCTCCGACTCCATTGCACAGTTGTCTTCTTTGTTTAGCACGGTCATGCTTTGCCAACAAATAAACAAACCTGCGTTAATATTTCAGCGCAGCCTACTTTTCTTTCCAGCTCTATACAACAAAGAAAGTCACACAAACAAACAGCACAATTAGAGTTGTTAGCAGAGTGGAAAACATCCCGGGGGGGGGGTTGAGCCGTAGTTTGACGAGAGAAGATCAAAGGTCCGAGGCAGAGCTGCTCTCGACACTTTGAATTTTCGGGTTTTAAGAAATGCAGTTTTGATTAAGACTAATTAGGCGGCTATAACTAAAGTGTTGCAAGCTCGTGGTTTTTAGGCAACTTTTTATGTTTATGTTCTGATGAAATATTTCTTATTAATGAAATACCGAGTTTAGCGGCACTGCTGCTTATTCACTATGGATTCTTAGGGTTATTGCACACTATAAGCTTGTGATCTAGCTATTTGGTCTTTCACATTAAAGGCCCTTTACCTGAATTTATAACTAGAAAAGCTAAAACAATGCAATTTGTTTTGCAGGATATTCAATGTGCAGTGGTTTGTGAATAAAGACTGTGAGTGTAATTATAAAGTATTTTTATTGATGTGAGCTTGCAGGCTGGTTTTTGTTAGCTTTACTGTGACAGTGACCCTTAAAGGTATCCCCCAGGCATAGGGCAGACACTGCAGGAAAAACAGGTTTTGGCCTAGTTTGCTCTTAACATATAAACTTTCACCTGGAAACAAATAAATTACCTAATCTACAATAAGGAGTGTAATTATATTTGGAGACAACATCTTGACTTTAGTTGCACATACGTAAAAATATTTGTTCAGATGGATTTTTCAATATTTAAATCCTAGCCTGATTTAGTTAACCTTGCGCCGCAAGATGAATTGTTGCGAGATTTGAATTTTCAGTCTTAAAACAAATCCATCTTGAAAGACTCCAGCTCATAGGTCTGTTTCGTAACCAGCAGTGGATCGGACCAATGACGTGCTACTGTGTGACTGGGGCGGGATATGTAGGTATGACGACAACAGTAGCACGCTGCCTCGGCAAAACAAACATGGCGACGTCGGAGCACTTCGTAGCACATCTTGCCTTTTTAATTCCTTCCACCCGTGTGATATGCTACATGACTCGCTGCTATGATTGGCTAAAAGTGCAGTATGGAAGGTGGGTACTAGCCGGGGCTTCACCCAATCAAAACAATGTGTACATTTTATTTTGTGTTTTTGCTAATGTATTCACTGATAACTTCATTCAACAACCAAACAAAATATTCAGAATCCAAGACAAATGGCTGTAGTCCTGTGTCATCATAGACACAGGACTACATATTTAAATTAGCATTTTTTTTGCTATAATCTGGCACATTTACATCTTGTATGCACTTGTACAGTACATTAAGATTGTTCATTAATGTGTGATGTCCCAATCAAATAAATAAATAAAGTAAAACCACTTGCCTGACTCTTTCCATTATTTAGATTTTGTCACCAAAAATATAGACAATCTTGGCCATAAAACTTTCAATCTATTTTTTTCTCATATTGATGTCACTAACACATAGCGAAAGTTTATCACTCAATATCACTCAATTTAACTGTCCCCCTATTCACCTGCAGTGTCTTGTCTTAAGTCTTCTTGCTTCATAATAGACGCCTTCCCTGCTCTGCTAAGTTTGTAATGACACTTGATGAACTGGGCGAACAGCGTTTCCCAATAGTCTCTCCTAACTGTGATTTAGGTGGAATCTACAGCTCGACTACCTGTGCACTTTGCTTATATTGCCTGCCGCTGTCCAAACGCTGCCCGTTGTATATACCTTGTGTTCTCCGGCCGCTGCCAAGACACTGTCGCGGTTTTGCTGAGTGGAAATTCAAAACTGCTGTGTGCAAAGTTGGCATGGGCTCCGTCGATACCGTCTGTCCGCCCTGGCGTAGTGTAATATGGCAGACTTCATAGACAAAAGAGAAACCATTATTAACACGCGACTTGTCGAGCTGCGTTTTAAAAGATCGCGTCATTCCGTCTACCGGTCACAGACGTGTGACTTCACGCCAAGCCAATATTTGTGACAGGGGTTGTCGAGCGTGGAGGGAGACATAATACACTCAAGCTGATTGATGGCAAATTAAATTACAAGCGACGCAGTATGGCATTGCTGTGTTACACTAAGACAAATGGCTTATATCCGCCATAATTACTGACAACACTGGGGGCTGTCAAAAGTTTATGAAAAGCTTGGTACTATTTCTTGGAATAATCCTACACTGCAAAGAATATATCTTGGTGAGTTAAAATGAGTAAAGTTAAGAATATTAGACCCTAATTTGAGTAACGCGACAGTGGCGCAGGTGGTAGAGTGGGTCGTCTCATGATCGGTAGGTCGGGGGTTCGAATCCCGGCTCCTGCAGGTGCAGACTGTCGTTGTGTCCTTGGGCAAGACACTTCACCCAATGCCTAAGTGTGAATGGTTGGTGGTGGTCGGAGGGACCGTTGGCGCAGATGTGAGCAGCCTCGCTTCTGTCAGTCTACCCCAGGGGAAACTGTGGCTACAATAGTAGCTTACCACCATCAACATAGAGTGAATGAGCCCCCCTCCCTTTCATGTGTGAAGCGCTTTGGGTGTGACTATGTCATATGAAAAGCGCTATACAAATAACATTCCCTTCCCTTCCCTTCCCTAACTCTGTCTTGCCAAGTAAAACAATTTTCCAATGGTTTAAGATTTTCCCCATATTTTGTGTTTTGCTCTAACGTCTCTAGTCGAAAAAGTTGTTTAGTCTTAGTTTTTTAAAGTTTCTTC
>OMNZ01030070.1:0-28870 GCA_900303255.1 Lesueurigobius sanzi
TTCTTTATGTATTTTTGGGAGCCCATAAATACATGGGATGGCTTCGCCAGGTTTCAGTCTGTAATACATCTTTCTGTCAATCACATCCTCCTTCTCTAACTTTTTTAGCTGGTCTATCACTTTCTTTTTGTAGCCGCTTGTTGGGTCTCTCTTAAGCCGTTCATAGGTGTTAGTATCACTAAGCAGATTTTGGATGCTATCTGCTATTGCCTTCCTCTCTTCGATCGTGATGTTACAGGGAGGAGGCTTGGCGCTGTTAATTATCGCTGATATTTTTAGTCTAATGTCACCTTCTTCTGATTTTGGTAATTTGTTGTTTACAATAGCTGATTCTACTGCTGTGATATAATCTACTGTGGGGATCTGTTTGGGCGCGACTGCAAAGTTAAGACCTCTAGATAGAATGTATTCTTCTGCCTGAGAGAGTTCTCTGTTTGACAGATTTTTGATCCAATTTCTTTTCTTTGGAGTAAGATCGAAACGTCCTACACTTCAACTACAGAGTACAGATGAAGACTGAAGAATTTTTGCCTACGATGGACAACTCCTGTACGACTGAGAACCTACACAAACGTTAAGCTCATTTGATTCTTCAGTCTGTTCATCTGCTCTCTATCGCCAACTCCATGTATTAATGCTTTTATTTTGAAGTATCAATAAAGGTTCCAGGTTAGTAAGGTAGAGTATGTATTCCCCCACACCTCCTCCACGCAGTAGCTTAAATTTGGCCTTATAAGTGATGAAAAAAGAATGTGCAGTGCTTTATAGTTTAAGAAAGGTTTAGCTTTGCCTAGAACACCAATGCTCTTAGCTAACTTTAATCTTACATTATTCATTTGGGGTTTCCAGGTGATCTTTTCATCCAATGTTACTCCCAGAAAGGTTTCCATAACTCTTTCTAATGGTACATCATCCAATATTATGCATTTACTGTGAAATACTTCAGTGAGAGGATGGGACCTAAAAGTTTAATATGATTGGTCATTACCAGAGCTTGATATTAACTTATTTGCTCATGGGCCGTGGGCAACTCCTTTCCAAAAGTTACTAGTTAAGCCCTGATGAAGACGTGGTAGGGTTGAAACATGTTGGCTGGCCATCTTAATAAAGGCCTTTTAAATACTTTCCTACTGCCACTGCTACACATAATTTATTGGAGTGCCTGGATCTGCAGTTTTTATGGTACACTTTGATCCCTTTTGTTCCAAGAGCAGCCTTTTCTATTTTTGCTACACTGGAACATTAAGAGCAATCAGCCATTCTCTGTCTTATACACTGGCTTAATTCTTTATTTAGATTTATGCACATAAAATGCCTTTTTGGATATAAAAACATAAATTGAATATCAATAATTTACAGAAAAAGTTTCAAATTGATATCACTCAATTTAATGTCTTTCTCCATTCCCCTGCTGTGTCTCGCCTTAAGCCAGAGGTGCCCAAATTCGGCTCTTCAAGGGGTTTGATTTGGCCCTCGAGATGGTTTAGCTGTGTTTTTTGGTGTCTGTAACGTCCTTTGAGATGACTCCTGTTGTGATTTTGGGTGATACAAAAGCAAATTGATTGATTGAGTATTTACTTTGATTAATTTGTGACTGACTAGACTGTCAATAGTACACAAGAACACCAAAACAGCATGTCATACTCAAAAGCACATTAAATAAAGGATATTAAAATATAGATCTGCTTAGATTTGGTCTTTACATCTGAAACGGTAGCAAGTTTGGCCCCCCATGGAAAAAACTTGACCTGCCTTAAGCCAACCATGTGAACTTCTCCCTGTTTCAGATCGATCAGGACTCCAGCAGCATCGGCTGATCGACCAGCAGCACGAGAGTTTGGCCCTGGCCTTAAAAACCTACATCGACAGTAAAAGAAGAGGCGGCCCGGAGACAGAGTAAGAGAAGCGCTTGTTGGTTATGCTTCAGAGTAAATCAGTCTCATGACATTTCCATACTTTGCGCAGCCTGCTCTACCCCAGAGTGCTGTCCTGTTTGACCGAGCTGAGGACAATGACGGAGGAGTACAGCAAACAGATTCTGCAGATACAGGACATTCAGCCGGACGACATCTCTCCTCTCATTAAGGAGGTGATCAGTAAAGACACATGAGGAATGCTTTATCAATTCATTTACAGGCCGATTTTATATACACTAGTACGCTGCAATCACAAGATAGTAGAGAACAGAGCCAATCTAAATGTAATACAAGGAGGTGAAACACGCAAAGACTTGATCAGTGCGTACAGGAAATGCTATTACACCTTAATTGTGTTTTTGTGAATGAAGAATACGCTAATGCCGTGTCTGATGTTATAAATGTAAAAGATTGTGAATAAAATTGCTGCTCTATGATACTTGATTGTAATTCAGGAAAGCTCAGTGTATAAGTACACCACTTTCTTTCTGAAAATTATGTAAAATGTTAAAGTGAGATACTGCAGCCGAGTAGAGGAAACACTTAAGAGTGGTATGAACATGAAACTTTTGCGGTTTATTACTGACATAAATATGAGATGGAAAAATGTATTGCAAGTTCTCTGTCATTTTATGCTTTCATATAAAAATAGGGTATTTTATGCATCAAAATTACCTATAATTGGGCGATAAAATATAAATAATGATATAAATAATAGAGCTAGTTTAAATTCACAGTTTTATTTTGTTGATATCAGTTATAAAGATTTGTTTAGAGAAGATTTTTAGATATTTTGAAAGTTTGGAGTCTGTAGGAGCAACTAAAGTGGAGATGTATTGAAAAATACATTTTGAGTTACAATTTACAATTTGTCATATTGTTCTATGGAGAAACAATCAGTGCAATAATTACACTTCTTGTTGTAATGCTTTGGTAATTTATGTTTTTCCAGGCGAAAGATTATGTTAAGCGCTAAGACTTTTGCCTGCAGTGTCTCGCCTTAAGATGTCATTTATACTATTTTGATGCACACCAGGACACACGTCTTTGAGGATCATCACATTTCCAACAGAAAGTTTGATTTTCTTTAGTCTTACCTTTGTGTTTTTGATTCTAACCAACACTGCCCCCTTGTGGCAGGTTTACTGAACAGCGCAAGTCTTCTGAACAGTGAATGAAATGATGAAGCGGACACACAGAGCTCATTTCCAGGCTATCCTACTCTTTATTTAATGCAAATTACAGTACCAGGGAACTATTCCTCAGAGCACGCAGAGGGAATATTTACAGAGGCGCACATTTAGCATACCTTCACAGAACAAAAGAAAAGAAAAAGGAAATAATATAAATTTCAGTCACAAACAGACGCATTCAAGTAGTAGTACTGGTATACAGGATGGTTGTATCTTTTTCTCTGGTTTTCTTTTCTCATACAAACCCAGCTAGCAATATTAAAACATATGCTGCAATTGATCAGGCATATGTTACCAACTTATATCCTTGTGTTTCTTTTTTGGGGGGAACCGTTGTAGTGATTATTATTCGAGCTAAGAAAGAGAAGTGGTCAACTTTTCTGCTGGAGGACAGCAACACATTTCATGAATGCAAAAAATACAGCAAGCAGTTTCAACAAGAGAGAAAGGCTACATGACTGACCCCTTTAGGTGCTACTGAATCCCCCCGGATATATGTGGACACGGGAGAAACGAGCAACGAGAAACAACTGAATACATTATTGCCTCTGAGGATGGCTCATCACAACTATGTCATAGTTTCGCTTTGGTAACGCAACCAACACTGATTAATACAGAAGCTACTGTATGTACAGTAAATGAGGCCTTCAAAAAAACCCTTTTGCCTTCAAAAAACAAAAACAAAAAAACAACTCCCACTTGGCAACTCCATGCCCTGGACTCTGCACCAGGGCCGCAGTTTACATTGTGCACGTGTCCGAGATAAAACCTGTTAAAATAAACAGCTGTCCGTCCTTCTAATTAACAATGTCCGTATATTACATTTAGTGTGCAACGACTGAAAGGGAAGGACATTTGGGAGAAAAGGGGGGCCACGAAACGGGGTGCAACAGTGCTTTGTCGTAGTGTTTTTGAGGAAGGCGGGACATTCAAGAGCACCAAAGGGAGAGTCACAGTACGAGTGGGGGACAGAGGTGAACAAGGCGACGGTGTATGAAAGCAAAGGCACTCCAAACTATAGATACACTATACATGACTAGTTCTTAATAATACAGCGGTTTCTACTGTACTGTACAGGTAAGATTGAACATATGGCTGGATAAAGCTTGTCGTCATCTACAGTATCCATAAACATTTGCCCTGATTCGGTTTTTTCATCTTTCCCCCGCCCCGTTCCCTAATCTTTGTCGTCTTAGTTTTTGCTCATCAACAGTACATGGGTCTGCATATATACATACTTCGAACACAACATTAAAAATAACATAAAAACATACAAGTCAGACTTTTGGTGAGGAGCATTTATACTCTATGTACAAATTCAGAGTTTTTTTTTTTCTTTTATGTAGTATCTTTGTAAATAAGACGCGTAGACTGGCGGTACCGAGTGGCTCGATGCGCGGAGGAGGGTGGACTAACATTTTAGTCAGTGGTTACGACACGCGAGAGGTGACATCGCTCTGGCCGAAGACAGAAATGTCGAAGACTCTTGGAACAAAAATCGAATCTTTGAAGACAAACGGAGAGAAGAGGGAAGATGCACAGTCACAGAAACACTTTAGAAAGAAAAAAAAAGAAGACATAAAACCATCTATAGCCATAAAACAAACAGGGAAAATGAGCCGGACCCAAGAAAACAGAATAACGTTTCTTCTTCTTCCATTTTCTTTACGCAGCCGCAAATATTGCCGCTGCTCTGCCAGACATAAGCTCACCATAAATGATTTCTGAACCATTGTAGTTAATATACATATATCTATATATACCTTTTGTACATAAGGAAAAGTAATATATAAACTGTGTAAGCATGTTTTTGTATTGTATGTATAGAATATACAAGCACACAGGACCAGATACAAGTCACATCCATCGCAATCCGACTGCCTGGGTGATACAAAATATAATAAAATAAAAACGGTTTCGCCGACCATTTAAAAACAACCCCAGGCAAAAAACAAACGAAAAGAAGTGACCTGTCCAAACGCGACCCCCGGGTGGACTGCGTCTCGTCAGCGTGTCATGCGTCCGGGCGGCGGCTGCTGGGATGGGTGTGAAACGCGTGCCTCATGCCTTTGTCTGCGGAGAGTGAGAGTGGTCCTAACTGTTCTCAGGCCATGCACTACAGGGAGGAGGGGGGGGGTGGGGGGGTCGAGGGGCGGCCAGGGGACTGGGGGAGGAGGAGGTCAAAGGAGGAGGATGCATAAAAATTCTACACTGTAAGAGCGGGCCGAAGGTTTTCGAGCTTTGGGTCTATAGATTGTCCTCTTAAGAGCATTAGCAGGCTAGCGCTGTGACTACATTAGGTCTCTGGCCCGCTGCGGTCCGCCGACAGGGTACAGAGACTGACGGGAGGATGGAGAGTCTGGATGAGGGAGAGGGGTGTTTGGTTTGTGGCTGTCGGCTAGCTGCTGACCCCGGGACTGGCTCGGCGAGGCTCGGCTACTGTCACCCCCCTGGCCTGGGGCGTCAGAGAGGCTCAGGAGGTGGAGTTGGAGGCTGAAGCGGAGGCCGTGGTGGTGGCGGGCCCTCGCTCTGTGCTGCTTCCATCTATGGGCACAAGAACACCGCGTCAGACATCAAACGGCGGCTGTTTGCTAAAAGGAGAAGCTGAATTCTTCTTTTAGGAGGTCTAACATAAATCTAAACAGCTAACCGAGTACCTGTGGTAGCAGAGGCATTGGTGGGAGTAGAGGCTGCAGCCTGACTGCGGGCGTGAGCAGGGATGAGTATGGAAGCCAATGAGGGATTACTGGACAACTCTAAAAATTAACCAAAAAATAAAATAAAAAAATCAGATTTAAAATGAATACTGTCACAATTGTTAGTGTGTCTCTTCTGTGTGGACTTGTGACTAAAGCTTCTTATAAGAAATTAAAATAGTTCTCAAATGATTAAAAAGTACACAAATAGTTGGTTTTGCTTTTTAAAATATTGTTTCTTGTCCACACTCCACAGGCTTTGTTTTTATTTAAATCCGAAAGGACAGCGCAGCAGAGCACAGGACATAAAAGCATACACACTGGATGGACTCTTCTCGCTCCTGAACTCAGACAGGAGCCATCAGTGAGAGGAGCAGGACTACACCACAGGCATAACACTGTTGCTCTGGCACCAATAGGTATTTTATTCACCTATTTATGCTCTTAATGACATTATACACTTATGAATGACAAAGTATCGATCAGTAAAAGGGGGTGAAGTGTGAGGAAATACATTCAGCTGGACTCGAACTCATGACACTGAAGAAGGCAAGGTGTGGGTGAGCAGCATAAACCACATAACGGCCTTTAACAGAAGGTCAATAGAACTAATATTAACCATATCCATTTCAGACGCGATATAAAAGTTTTAAAATCGTAACATTATTTTTGACATAACCAACTGCTCGTTTGCGCTCGGTGCCCGTGTGGTGGAGCTGGTGTGTTTGTACCTTGAGTGGTAAAATTGAAGAGGGATGGCTTCTCTCTCCCGTTGGGCAGTTTGACATTGGGGTCACGCAGCTCGTCAAAGAAAGAGTGTGCACAGGCCTCTAGGGGCGTAAGGCGGGCCGTGGGCGTGTACTCCAGCAGACGCGAGCACAGCGCTATGGCCTCTGGCGGTGTGCGCGGCCGAAACACCTGACCAGAACACACCACCGTATTAGCAAAAGGTGATACAACAGTAAGAGTGAAGAATTTTCAAATGTACAAATTTGACAGACAGATATAATGTACGGTTACTTCAAAACACATGGACTATGTAGTTACTATTATACAGACAGTGAGTGAACTTAGAGTATTAAAAGGATGCATACTTTTTGACCCACCTTAGTCCATGGATGTGCCTTGATCTGGGGAAACTTGAACTCTGTGTAGTTTGGGTTCATTTCGCGGATCTGCTCTCGAGTTGGAGTCCCCAGAACCTGAAGAGTCAGAGGAAATGTCTTGGTAAAGAACAAGCATGAAAACTTAACAAAACAATTCTTATTTCTAATATCAATGACTGTACCTTTATAATTTCCACTAACTGGTCCACGCCGCTGTCACCAGGAAAGATCGGTTGCCCTAGCAACAGCTCCGCCAGCACACAACCAGCCGACCAGACATCTGTGTAAAAAAATCACCATCACACAAAGACCAAAAACAGAACATGATAATTCACAGATAAGTGATCGGAGCTGATAAATGATGTGTCGGAGTACGTACCTATGCTCGAAGTGTAGTCAGTGGCACCAAAGATGAGCTCAGGGGCCCGGTAGTAACGAGAGCAGATGTATGACACGTTGGGCTCTCCACGGACCAGCTGCTTGGCACTGCACACAGAATGCAAGCATGTTCTTATTCACTTCAAACTGTTATACTGCTACTACCAGTACTACTACTACTGCTACCTCTTCTACTATTGTTATTACCACTACTGCCTCCACACAAAAGGCGCTGGTTTATTGCCAACAAAAAGCTACATATAAACTTTCAATGTACTCGCTACATCATGTAATAAACCGGCGAGGAGCACCAGTTTCAATCTCTTGAACAACGGCACAGAAGTCTGTGTTTATCTTACTGCAGCTGCCACCACTTTCTATAATCGCTTCTTCTGCTTAAATGGTTTATCTCAGTGGTGAACATTTTACAAAATACATCAAGTTACTGTTGCTGTATATTCTATTAAGTGCCTCACCTGCCAAAGTCACAGAGTTTTAGCACGGCGGTCTCCGGGTCGAGCAGCAGATTTTGGGGTTTGATGTCCCGATGGCAGATCCCAAACGAGTGGATATAGGCCAGGCTCCTAAACAGCTGGTACATATATAACTGCACACAGACACACACACTTACGGGTTAGAGCAACACAAACAGGGGAGCTCCAGTTTTATTAGATCACTGACGTATGGAAACAACCACTCCAGTATATTTCCAATACGGAACATTTTATTAGCAGGTGTTGAATTGCTAACGTCATAGTTTTTTTTCCCTCTAGCGAATGTGGTTATAAAATGGTGGCCTTGAGTTTTCAGTGGAGATTAACAAAAAAGCAGACAGTAGTCCGTACCTTGACATAAACCATAGGAAGGGTCTGTTTGGCTCGGCTGTAGTGTCTGGCCACTCTGTAGACCGTCTCGGGAACGTAGTCTAGGACCAGATTCAGGTACACTTCATCTTTCTGTACGAAAAACACAAGTGAATATAGTATTAGTATATTCCTGAGTCTAGGTTTCTAAAAAGCAGTCCATAAAAGGATGTTCAACTCCACACTACTTCCGTTCTTCCACTTCTCCTCTTTGTTGTATTCTTCCTTTGCCGCTGGGAAAAGCTTTTTACGAGCAAGTGTGTCATGCAGCTTTCTCAGACAAACTGGGGATCAATTGTGTGGCTCTTCCCTAAGGACAGGAAACGCACATGACCATGTCCGACTGGCCCTGGCAGCAGCAGTGGCCGCAGACAGTGATATCATTTCCACACTACTGCGCTGGGTGGGACTGGAACGGGAGCAGTGGACGAGACTTTGCATATCCCCCGTTGGAGCACACTGACCCAAAGATGACTGTTCCACTGAATTAATGATGATAAAGGAATTCCCTTTTCCTCCAATTCTCAGGAGCTGGTCTAAAGCGCCGAATTAGTCAATGAAGTCAGTGAGAGGCGTCGAGTCAGGACGGCCAAGTACATACAAAGTTTTGATTAAGATTACATTTTTGTTTCAGATCAAATCCATTGAAAATTCAAATCATTAACTATGACCAAGCATTGTTTTTCCGTTTTCTTCAAATAAAATCACCCGTGCTACTCAAAAGTGGGCAGTATTCAATTACTTTTACTCAAATACATGTAATTAAGTAACTGTTGAAAGTAATTGCACTTTTTAAGAGTAGTTTCGTCAATTTGATTTTATTTCTTAAGCACTCAGGATTAGTAGTATTTCAACCAAATTATTATTATTATTTTTTTTTTCATGGGAATTATTTGTGCAGCAGTGATGGAGGCCCAACATCTGTGGTGCGCCTCCGCTCTGTGGCCTGCCCCGTTTCTCCCTGTTGTCAGATATAGCCACTTTGCTCTTATTCTTGCACTATCGATTTTTTGCACTAATTTAACACCCCCGTCTGACCCGCCATCTTTCCCACGTGAGGCCCCTTCTTCATTGATAACAATTATGACGAGTATAACGAGCGCTCCGCCTCCTGCTAGCACCAAAGCTATATTTAGCCTAGCAACAGCGATGACTCACTTCCTGCCTCACTACAAAGCAACTTCCTTGGCTTGTTCCCAGATGGTTAGGCGAGCAGGGATCTGATTGGCTCCCTGTGCATGTTGAGCTAAATAATTGAGAAAATTGCTAAACAACTGGATTACTGCTGATTTTTACACACAATCTCATTGGATTAAAACAGTTGGTTAATACTTGGCAAACATAGATGTGACATTATTTCAGAATAACATAGAAAAATGTACAATTAACAGTCAAGAGGGAATTAATTTACAATATATGATAGAGGAATGTGTCACACATCGTTAATAATGTTTAGTTTGCAAAATATTACAGATGTAATTTTCACAAATGACACCAGGAAAGAAAACTAGGATTTTTCTTTTTAGATCCATTAGATTGCAGTGTTTATTTGCTTGGAACTACAACATTACATTACAATGGACATGCCATGCTGTAGCCCAGGGTTTATCAAATCATGTGCATGTTACGTTTATACTTTTGACAATGGAAGCACTGGAGGCGTCTTGCCCAAGGACACAACAACTCGGCTTCCACAGAAGTTTACCTCTCACTAACACTCTGGGACCATACTCCCTTTTGACAACATATTTTGCATATATACCAAGTTTTCCTGCTAAAATGAAAAAAATATACAAAATAATACGTAATTAATACGTATTAATAATGGTGCGTGCACACCTAACGTGACCACCTTCTGGGTTAACCTTATATAAATGTACTTTGATGCGTGTAACTTTTAGCAAAGCGTTGCGCACTAATTGAGCAAAGCGAAAATGAACTTCGAGCGCCTCAAGCATTTCAAGCGACAGAGGACCCCCTCACTGGAGAAGCTTCTGGAGTGGAAGAACGCAGAAAAAGAAGGTCCTGGGCAGCGCAGGTTGTGCTTGTATGCAACGCCACGCAGAGCCTTTCAATAAAACATACTATACACTTCAATAAACTTATGAAAACAAGACACGGGCCATAAACAGGATTTTATTAGAACATGATCGCTGGATATGTGCTGCACACACACTGCTTTTACTCTACACGGGCGAAGCACGGGGGTCAGGGGCTGAGTATCTGCTCGCTGCACAGGCCGGGGAGAGGTGAGAGTAGGTAAGGGGCGCAACAGTGCTGGGAGATGCAGTCACTGAGTGTTCGGGGGAAGCAGGAGGATAGAAAGTCAAAGCTTAGTGATGCCTGTGTCAAGTGTTGGGGGCAGGAAGTAAAACTATCCTACCATCACCAAAGTAAAATCAAAGAATCATAACTTTGTGCTCAGTTAAAAAGTGCATGCGAAAAACCAGAGAAAGGTTTTGTCTGAGTTGCGCAGTGACAGTAACTCCTCCTGAAGCTGCTACAGGCATTAAAGAGTCTCCAGTGAATGACAGCAGCGTGTTTTCCACGCGTCCAACAAGAGGCGGATGAAGCAATGACGCACGTTGGTCTGGACCTTTAGGCAGTTTTTATTGAATCATAGTAAATCTCACAAACACATTTTTGTAGACGTGTAGAGCCACTTGTGAGTGATACTTGACAAATTGACTTTTGTGCCCATGCCCCTTATATTCCACATATTTCTGCACATGAGACGGTCTGGAGAACAGGAGTCAGTCAAATCTGGTTTGACGCAAGTCAAACTGTGATTTGTCTGCCCACACAGAGCCCTGCGACTTGTTTGAACGGTATTATACAAGTGGTTAAAGGGCAAAAGAAGAGGCCCACTGCCTGAGTGGAGAATGGCACACAGCAGTGGTTACATAAGAAAATACCTGGGCACATGCAGATAACAGCATTTGTCCTGGTTCAGCAGCAGCATGTTACTCTTGTAAATACACAACGCCTACACACACACACTTGGAAACAACCTTGATGCACACTGCACAGAACAACTGAAAATCAACTAAATTAGAGACTTATGAAATTGAGAAGTGTAGGGGCTGAAAGATTTTGAGGACAAGAAAATCATGCATGTTTATTTTTTTAGAGGTGCCATTTGTTTTGAAATCCAGATTCAGTTCACTTGAGATAACACCGACTAACATGATTTGCAAACCACAATATATTTGAAGTGGGCAACACTATAGCAGCTACAAACAGCAGATTTTATTCATGAGACCCCATTATTTGTTATTTGCAGAGAGGCTACTCAGATACAGTACAAGGCAAAAAAACAAGACCAAAAGTACGTAAGGTACAGAAAAATTATTTTCCTTTAGGTGATAAGTGGAATAAATGACCCATACTGTTGGGTAGCGTTCAGGTACAAGTATTGTAAACCAAGCATCGTTAAAGTGCTGGATTTGCAAAAATATATAACGGTACCCAGGCCTAGCTATTACAAACTGTAAATAAAAGCACTAAAGAATCTCAGCCATAAATCACCAATGAGTGCATAGTACATGTCTGGAGCGAGGGACTTCCCATGTGCAGAGTCACGATTGTCAAGGCAGAGGCCGAGCTGCTGAAGGAGATGATCTAAAATTAACCCTCAGATGCATTTACCCCATCTGCCGGTCTCGTCCCTCCTCATACAACTGTCCCATCGTTTTCGTTGGCCTGGATATATGAGCAGCATTCCCATGTGCAGAGTCATAGCTATGGTCCTGAAAGAGCTGTGCCATGGGTTCATGTGCTGCTAAATTTGACGCCGGGACATGGGCCAGTTTGTCACATGAATGACAGACGGTTTTCAGGGAATCTCCAATGATCAGTACGGCACGGTTGCTCATGCATGTGCACGTGTGGCAACAGTGCTGCTGTGGAGAGGGTGTCCAGCACCAAGTCCCTGGGTGTGCACATCACAGAGAACCTCTCCTGGACCACAAACACTACATCACTGGTTAAGACAGGTAATCAGTCTCTACTTTCTGCTGAGAATAGCCAGAGTCCCGGCCCCATCATGTGCACCTTGTACAGAGGCACTATAGTTGCATCACTGTGTGTACGGTGCCAGCTCTGCATCCTGCTGCAGGAGCCTCTGCGCATAGTGAGAGCAGCTGAGAAGATCACCGGAGCCCCTCTATTCAGGACACGTACTCCACACGTCTCACATGCAAAGCCTTCAGTATGGCCAGTGATCCTACATTACACAGTCTCCTCAGGGTAATGCCTTCAGAGAGGAGACCCTACAGGCCAGGTCCAGCTGACTGAAGAACAGATTTATCCACCAGGCTATCAGGAAGCTGAACTCCTGGCCCCAAAGCAAGGGTATAAGAGAACTTCAATTTCAATTCAATTGAATTGACAATAAAAATCTAGTCTATACTAGGGGGAGTCGCCTGGCGAGGAGGAGGAGGAAAGTCTGTCTGTTCTAGATATATTCTAGCAGACTATAATCATATTTGCCACATACGTACTAGAGTCAAAATTGGGTCCTTAGGAATGTTTTGACACAGCAGATTGTCCACTAGAGTTTAAAAACCAGGACCCGAGTCTAACGTTAGCATTGTGGTTAGCATTCCTAGTTATATGTACAAACTTGGCCTTTGCACCACTTCTCTATGTCTTTATTTGATAGAAAATTCATCATAATTGTAGTTGTGGAGCAATAATGACGTTATTATTGCTCCACAACTACAATAACAGTAGTTTATTGTAGTTGTGGAGTGTGCTAATGTCAGCGGTAATGTCAGCGCTACTTTCAGCGCTTTAAAAGGCTCTCTCTCCTCATCTATTCATTCCCTGCATCTCTGGTGCTGTGGCGCCTCTTCTCCGCAGTTTGCCCCGGTCTCTCGCTGCTCTGACTGAGGCACACGGTGCTCCTCTGCTTAATTGTTCCCCGTGTTGTAAAGACACTCCACGCCGCTGTTTGAGCCACACCGTCACTCATTGCAGGTCGGTCCCAAACTAAAACAGGATGGGTCTTCCGCGAAACGGATCACGGTGACGTGCACGCGCCCCTGTGCGGGGCTCCCGTGTGGTCGCCAGAGTGAGGCTGGACCCACCGGCCACAAAACATGAGCGATAACGTGGAGTTCAATTTACAGCAGTAAGAGCCAAATATAATCTACAGCCTGTGAATAACATAACTAAGCATAAAACACTAAACCCAAGAAACTAAATCTTTAATAGTATTTATTTATCACACACTTTGGTTTATAGTTGTACTTTACCTTAATAATATCTGGAATCTGGATGTGCTAAACTTGATTTGTAAATAAATCAGCTCCATGACTCTGATCAGTGGAACAGACGCTTTATTCAGATATATATATATATAAAATATCGAGTTATATCGTATATCGCCATTCAGCCCAAAAATATCGAGATATGACTTTTTATCCATATCGTGGAGCCCTAATTTATACATTACCATAAAATCCATCACTGTTCAGGCTACTATGCCATTCTCACTTATATTCTTTGTTCATAAAAGGTACAGCCTTACTTGTTTCTATTTAAATGATGAAACAATGTGGTTGTCCAGAGGATAGAGCCGTGTGAACCTACTGACCTTGTCTCCACTGGAGTAGAAGAAGTAGCGGAGGCGGACGATGTTGCAGTGGTCCAATTTCCTCATGATCTGCAGCTCGCGATTCTGAACAAAACAAAAACAACTTAGTATAGATTCTTATTAGAGAAGGATCCAGCTATAGAGAGGGCACGTCTTGGGAAACACTGGACAGACACGCCATTGTCACCAGTGTGAAGCCAGCATAGTCATTCAATAACACAGAAAATGGACATCTGTTCTTTAATTGTAGTTGGAATGGCTACACTCAAACAAAGCAACAGCACAAGTGAATAGCAGCAGAGAGACATAAATGAAGCCTTAGCGCACATTGTCAGCATGTCGACATGTGACCAGTGAACCTATAGATTGCTGCTTTTGCATCCATTAAATGACCTGATGGAGATGATCACAAATGGACACTGACATCGAGGGTAGACAGCATTTCAACCATGACATGCATCAATGATCAAACCATTAGGCCTCTCAGTTTGTTCCCGCGTCCTATCTGTCTCTTCAATTACCAGATTCACACTTGTAGATAGATGTACAGCACTAAAAAACAAAATTACTATTTGTGCATGGTATTTTAATGATCATGTCAGGATAGGACAGACGTGAGAGGAAGTAATACGGCATGTTAGCGTGTCTAGTTCAGCAGAAAGTAACTCAATCATGAATTATCTAGTTATGAGGTCATATATTGAACTGCTGATTATTTCCTATGGTTAATTATCTTAATTGAAAACTATTATATTTTCTTTCCTGGATTTTCTATAAAAACGTTAAGTGGAAAGCTTCATGAAAAGGGTAATTATATATTTCAGTGCAGCTGGAACCAGAGTCGGTCAATCAGAGGCTCACAGTAATATTAAGGGCCGACTGTGTTTTCTCTGTCAAATGTTACAATTGTAATTAGTGTTTTAAATCAAGATTAAGATTCCAGAGCAGTGACAGCAGGAGAGACGCTGCCTCTACCTCACTCTGGACAGAACACCACCTACACAAGTCACAGATTTGGTTTACGGTCTGAAAATAGATAGGTGATCTCTATTTGCTTCAGGCTTTTGACCTATCCTTTAAAAGTGCTGCAGGACAACCACAGTACAATGACCCATCTCCTATCTTGGATTATATTGCTGGCCAGTAGTAGCTAGCTTTGCAGGCTGTAGTCATAGGTTAGTGCTAGATAGTCGGCTCGGGGATATTACGGTCTGCTGTGAGTCTGGAGAGATCGAGGAGTTGGTTTGTCTGGAAATGTACCCAACCCTAACCTTAATCATATCCTGCTTCCTAACTTACTTTGTGTCATTATGATGTCTCAAGTTTTCACAGCAGACCTTCCCTCCCGAGCCAACTATCTAGCATTAGCCATCATAGAAATGCTGTTGGCCAAGAGAGCCTGTTGCAACAAATGTGTACACTGGGCTAGTTTAAACCTTCCCGAGCCGGAGCCATTCTATCCTTATTCAAATAAATGGTGAAGCCAGTCCCTAAATAAAAGTACCTCATGGTATGGCATGTCCGTTTCATGGCGTTTATAATCATTTCTGTAACTTTTCTATCATAAACATATTACAAGAGGAGCTTTAGTGGGCATTGGGGACATATTTGACCCTCAAAAAAGCATAAAAAACAAAAGGATTACATATTTAGCTCAGACGCCACTTTCATACAACATTTCTTATCGTTAGTAAAATCTGAAAAGGTTCTGTCCATCCATTATTTATTCCCAACTTGGCTTTGATATCATACAATTGTGGTCGATGGGTTCACGACAGCTGAAAACATAGATTGTTCATAAACTGCAATGTTTGATGGCTAATGTATCCGTTTAGCATCAAATTACTTATCTCCTTTTTATTTCTATGGCTGGAGCTGGAGCATCAGCCAGCAGCATGTGCTTAAGGTTATGATGTCGGCCTGTATGAATGCTGAGCAAGCTTATTTTAAAGAGGGTATATTGATGAAAAAATAGCATCAGTCATCTGTACCCCAGTCGTTCTGCACTACAGCAATAGGGGGAGGGGCTACAGTGCTTCACTTGATACAATGATCAATACACTTTGCCACAGTATGATCAGATTAGTTCCTCTGAAGTTCAAAAAATCTTACCAATCTTCTAATTTGTGTACGTGGCCACCATCTTATGACAATGTGCCGTTATTTAACTTCTTCTTCTTTGTCAATTCTCTACAATGTATCTCATCATCAGAAGTGACCCCCCTCCCCCCACACTACAGTTGTTGTGGCTAATGCATTTCTTAGAATATGAATGATAACACAAAAACCTTCATTTCACTCATGGTTAATGGTTGCGTGAAGCCATTTACTGTCCAAAAACCTGTTTGTTTACGCCTTTCAACTAGAAACTATCCAAATGTCCCTGATCAAAGGTTACAGTGTCTGCGTACACTGGTGTATGACTGAGAGTGTGAATGGGTGAGTGGTTCTGTACAAGTGGAGTCCATTTACCAATTTACATCTTGAAACAAACATTTTTTTTCCCCCCCAATTTTTTCAGAGTCCTGTATTTCAGCTGAAGTGAGTTTTTCTTTGCTCCTGAACAATTTTCCTGGCAGTTGTTGAAGGTCATGTAAACGTTAGATCAGGGACATTTGAGTAGTTTCTGTTTCATTATGATTTCAAAAGAGTAAACTCAGTTCTTAACAACAATAAATGGCTTTGCACAGCCACTAACTAAAAGATTTTTGTGTTATCATTCATATTCTATGAAAAAGGGGTTAAAAGGGTATGTAAACTTTTGGCCACAACTGTATTTTCTCCACCGTAGTCTAAAAATAAGATGCAGAATAAAAAAGGTATGAGCGAAGGACACCCTTTGCTTCTTAAATTATTATAGACCTGGAAAATGACCCAATACTGATCAATAAAAAAATGTAATACAATGGAGGCAATGATTGATATTTTACTCCAATGTTCCCTCATAAGGAGCTGGGCACTATCCCACAATGCATTGGGTAATGCATTGTGACGGTACCTATGTCAGCCCATAGGTACCGTCTAGCACGTGAATCAGTTCCACTGCGAAGCCTATGCACATGATCACCCCATTTGACTCGCGTGTGAACATAAACTGTTAGCACATGTCGGACTTGGACATCCTCTTCACAAGCGAGCGCAAAAATAGCAAGAAAAGACGCCAGGGAGAGAAAACTGGAATACAAGTGTAAAGCGCAGGTGTCATGAGGTACGCGGCGGTGTGGGAGTGCGGCCGTCATGTGAGGAGACTTAGCCTTAGCTGTGCGTAAGAAGCTGATCTCAGAAGGCTTGGAAAAACACATTCTCTAAACATAAAAAAAACAAAAAAAAACCTAAGAATAAAAAGACTGTGATGTTCAGCTGACCACCTGCTGCCTGCTAACCACAGCCTTAACTAAACGACTTCATGGTGGCTACGTGTGCAAAGCCCGGGCCCCCGAAAGCATGCCACCGCAAACTGTTTGACTTGCAGTGACAGATGGCCTGGCTAATTGATCAACCTCCCCCCCTAAACACCCTCCCAACACCCCCCCAAATGAACACAACTTTAGTGACAGCATTTATCCTTCTCATTGAGGGAAAGGAAAGATTAGGACCTGCTGTAAAACCAGGCTGGAAAGGTTAAACTTCGGGCCACAGAGGTCTTTTGTTGAACTGGCTGGAACACATTAACCTCACCATAAGGCTACTTGGTTAAATAAAATAACAAAAAACACCTAGTGGATGGAGTTGACATAGTTGACAGATGCACTAAATAAGAACTTAGTCATAACATAAACAAGTCTTTGTGATAACTTCAACTATTAAACAGAAATGTACTTTGAAACTCATCTTGAAGTCGAAATAAACTCCTATTCTTCCTATATTCCTACTGTTGTAAGTTGTTGGCCCTAGGTGGCCTGGACCTGTGCAAAGGCTGGGCTAACAGCTGTGCAGAACGTCTGTCCAGCTCCAATCCTTTATGTGCGAGTAGAGAGTAAGCAGCAGGAGCTGTACAAAGCAAGACACGACAGACAATGTGGCCCCAGTGACGGAGCAGACACCATCAGTCAAATCTATTCAAAGCACAAGGGGAGGGTTCCCTGGGGGACAGCCAGGCAGGAAATATGACATTAGCACCGCTATGGCTGATCAAAGCTAATGTTTAATACCGCTTTAATGGACTGAAGAGAAGAAACTACACTTTTCAGACCGCAGACAGGTGTACTCAAAGTTCCAAGTTTTAAAGCATTTCCTTGGCGTACACGCTCCTTCCTTCAGCTGCTCTGATCTCACTGTTCTTGTGAAAGACCGCTCCAGTCATCATTTCTCAGCTAGTCACATCCTCAACAGCACATGACGGTAATACAACAGCTCAATGTACAACACCACAAGAGAGTACTCCTGTTTTACTTTACTTTTATACATTGTGAATACGTTTGGGATAATTTGCTGACTTCACTAACAGATAGTAAAGGCTCAATGTTATCTCAAACAAACAAAGGTTAACAAGCAAAAAAATAAATCACATTTAGCCTGATGACCCTTGACCCACTATGAAAAAACAGTCATGTCATTTTTCTTAGAATGGACAAACCATCTCCTGCTGGAACTATAATAAGTAAACAGCAAGTTTTGATTAACAAAAAAGTTGTACTTTTCAAGAGTCAATAAGACGACATTTTGATGTTTTACCTTAAACCTCTTGTCTTGTAAGACTTTCTTGATGGCCACCAGCTCTCCGGAGTCGCACAACTTGGCCTGGTAGACCACCCCAAACGAGCCATTGCCAATGACTTTGGTGTCTGTGTAGCTCACTTCCTGTGGCCGATCGGGACCTTGGCCTGGGGTCGCCACCACTGTAGTTACTTTACTGCCATCTTTATCCCCTAAGGAAAAGACAAGAACATTAGAAAACATTCATCTCACAAGGGAAAGAGAATTTATACCAAAATGCTACAAGTTTCAATTGACATCAAGTGCTTAGAATGACCTACAACTTCTAAACCAAAAATTCAGCATTCAGATTGACAACAGTAAAAACCAGGGTGATTTTAGCAAAAAGTCACACATTTCTGTCCTCTGGATGTTAAGTCGACTTAAAGCTCGAGATTATAACAGAGGTTTCATAGTCTAAGCGGTCTCTAGTACAGATTGCATTGCCCTTACTTCTCCATGGTGTGAGTGGGGCCAAAGTTCGCATTAGCAGGCAGTTAAAAGGACAAGTAAGCAAAAGTCACTCGCATGCTTCCAACATGTGCTGGCTCCACAGTGTGCCAAAATTAACTCCAAAATGTCCAGCTAAGGAGGACTGCATCTGCACACCCACCCCCAACAGCAAAAGAGGAAATGATACTGCCAACTCTCACCTAGGATTGAATACAACCATACAAAGATGGGGAAACTAGTGAAAGAATGGATTTGATCCCCAAAGTGGGTCCAAGCTGCTCCAGCCTGCTGTTGGCCATAAACAGGAAGAAGTTTCCCTCACCACAGCTTTACCACAGCCTCAGAACGTCAGAAGGCCTGCCGGTCATTCCCACAGCTCCATGACTCTTAGCTGCGGTGCAGGGACCTTTGGGTCTTGAGCCATGTGTACGGATTGCAGTCGGTGCACATGGGCTCTATTGTTTTGCTTACCTCTAAACCGTGTGGACCAGTTTGGCCCATAGTGACAGGTACAGTACAGTGGAATAGCACATATTGCACAAAGAAAGCCCAACTGTCAGGATTGTGAAGAATGCCTGTACTTTCTCATTTCTTTTCAGTGCCTTTTGAGTAGCAAAAGGCCAAATAAAACATGCAAACGGCTTGAACACATGCATATGTTTTTAAATGGATTAATTATGCATGTTACTGAAACACCAGGGCTGAACCCTCGCTCTCCAGGACTCGAGTCTAGAAAGCGAGACTGCAGCGGGATTCAACAATGACAGAAATAGACTCTGAGTGTGCGTAAAGAGAGAGAGAAAGTCAGCCTACATATTCCAGCAGGGCCATTTCTACAACGCCTCTGTGCTTCCTCAAACCGTGAGAAAAGTCTGTGCACATGCAGACACCACAACCACTACTACTCAGAGCCCACACATGCTAATAAGGAGCCAAGCATCCCATGGTTTACTGGTGAAGGGTATTGCATGTGGTGGAACTTTATTCTCTCCTCATGGGTTCCAGCTATGATAATTTGCCGAATGTCTCTCTTCGCTCTTCATCTCCTTTCATCCCGACCTGTCCTTTTGAATGAAGCGAACAGTCCAAAAAATTCTTAAAAAAATAAATGACCCAGAAATCTCTCAAGGCAAATTAAGAAAAGCACTTTGCTGCACAGTGCCATGGCTTCTACAAACCCCTCAGCTTTTGGTTATCTGGTCAAACTCTGTATGGCTGAGTCGCAACACATTTTAGCCCAAGGCATCGACGGTCTATTGAGGCCACCAGTCGAGTTCACCGCTGAATATGGCCGGAGCATTAGGATTGAAACGATTGCTACAACAGGTGCTATGATACCTGAAATGGTACAAGACAATGATGCTCGCGCAGTGGAGTCAGGGCGCCAGATTTGGGTGCCATTTAGTATTTGAATCTAAATACAAAAAATAATTTAAAACAATAAGTGAAAAGAAACGCATTATTAATTCTCTCTACATATTCTATGATGGTACTGGGAAGTTACATACAGTATGAAGCCACAGCTGCCCTGTGGAGCGCCTCAAGACGGCAAAGACACAGGGCACCACAGATGACCACACCACACTGCAGCAAAGCAAGACATTAAAACAATAATTTGTCACAGTTTATTGAGAGCCATTTCCCACTTTTCCTTCATTTCTCCTTTGAGACCTATAAAAAGGAAATACGGAGCAGACATGCTTTATGGGGGATTCTGCTGTGAGCATCAGTAACAGTCCACGACCCTGGCACAGAAGTCAAAGCACTTGTTGCTTTGTGAATTTTGAACATAAGGTATAACCCGCTCAACTGTATGGTCAAGGAAACTTCAGGGAGTACTACATTCAGTATACCATTCATTTTGCTTAGTAACTCGCATAGTACAGGGGGTATACAGGAATTGTAGAGTTACATTTATTACCTTTTTAAGAGCCTCTCAAACCATGTTAAGGACTGCACGTTTAACTCCTTGGTGTACTTTTTAAAGTGCCCAAATCAAAACGTTTATTTATTTATTTATTTATTTACGTGGGCTACAGTAGATTGAAGGTACAAATCTATTGTAGTTTGGGGCGATGGTGGCGCAGATGGTAGAGCGGGTCGTCCTATGATCGAGAGGTCGGGGGTTTGAATCCCGGCTACCACATGTGCACACTGCCGTTGTGTCCTTGGGCAAGCTGTGGCTACAATAGTAACTTAGCACCACTGAGTATTATATGAATATGAATATATGAATGAATAATGCCATGTACAGCGTGTCCAGAAAAGCGCTATATAAAACCAATGCATTATTATTATTATTATTATTATTACAAAATGGTTTTCTAAAGATGCAGAATATGTTTTTCCAGTATTATGTCGTGCTTGTTTCATTTCAAAAGGTTTGTTGAAAATTCTTACTACTTTACAGAATGAAAACGATTGACATTAATGGTTCATTACAGGCAACGGTCTCTTGATGGGGCCTTTTTTAAAATGCTTTTTAAATGGCCTTAATCTTGGTCAATTTGAATTAAAACCTTAACACACCGCAGACACTATGACTTAGTAGAAATGTGCGCACAAAAAAAGCCCACTTAACAAGTGCACAGCTCATAAGGAGAGAAAAGTGGATGCGATTATGCATTTTTAAAGTACACTGCAGTACGAGAAAGCCAAAATATCAATTTCAAGAGGATGTTATTGACAACAATGTTTATCGCAATCTCAACTTTGATCGATTTCAATGATCATCAGGGGGCAGTTTAATAGTAACGTTTTGCAGACAGTTTTGTGCCTCTAACATGTGGTGTTGAGTTTGGAGGAGCACATTAAAAATAAGTGTGTGTTAAATGGTCCGAGAGTAGAAAACATTCATTTCCTGTTTACTTAACATCTTGTCTGTTATGTGCCATAATACTAAGAGTAAAAACTAGTCTATGCAGTTTTGATATAAATAATAAAATACAATTGAAAATGAAGATGGATCAATATGACCAATATGCCAGATCATCCATAGGATCCTGTTGTTTTTCTACATACACCATTTAAAACATGACGAATCCAAGAATACAATAACTATAGGACAAAAAATGTGTTGCATAACAATATACCTTCATGCCTTGGTATTGGCCACGGTTATAAACTGTGGAACCCTAATACTGCTCCATCTCTGGTCAGAGTTGACACAGAGGCAGACATTTGGGACAGTGTTGCTTTCAAGGCCTCCCTCTCAACATAAATACATTATATTTTTGGCTGGAAGTGCCACCTCCTTTCAAATCCTGAGTGACTCTGATGATCCTTTCTTGTCTACTTTCTGTACTTGGGTTTTATTTGAAATCAAAAGACTATAATCACTTCATTTTGTTCCTGACATAATCAGTTGCAAAATGTGAGCATGAGGAAGGGGTAGCAAAGAGGGAGAGAGGGAAGCAGTGGCTTTGAAATGCTAAACAAGACGCTCATTGTTTTTGGCCAGCTGCCTCCATCCATAAAAACTACATCCGAGTGGTCATGTATATAATGTGTCCTGCTCAAGAGAGGTAAGGACATCTAGGTTCACCTCAGCTGCTTGAAGTTGATAACTTAATCAAAACACAAACTGGAGACAACTTACAATGTGCTAATATACCCATTATTCAGTTCAACTTCAGACTAATTGGTATCAATTGAAACACAAGCTGCTTAGGTAGTTTGAGGAAATTTTACAAGCAGCATTTCTTCAGCAGAATATCTGAGCCAGAAACCATGATCTATTCACAAAAACCATGCCTCCTATCCACAGGTCCAGTGGACCACCTGAAACTGAAAGAAGCATGTCTGAAAGAAGACAGAGTGGATACGATGAAGAGCCATCTGACATAATGAAGTCTCTTGTAAAGGTTTATTATTTTTTATTTAGCGCTTTTCTACAAATAGTAGGCCCTCAAAACGCTAGACAAGATGGGTTAAGTGTATTGCCCGATGACACAACGACAGTGTGCACCTGTGGGGAGCCGGGATCCAAAGATATATTCATTATAAAAACAGGTCATGGACTGCTCTAGCATAGGTGACATGCATGCACCAAATTACATCTTTGGATGCATCATTATGAAATACTGCCATAAAAATCTTGCCTGGTCTTGCATCCTCATTGGTATTTAATTGTCTCATTCCTCTAGATTGTGTTCAATCGTATACTAGACTAGATTAAATAAATATTGCTCAATAATATTGGGGCAGACATGTACTGCACTACTACATACTGAGAAATCTGAATGAAATTGTTTCTCTGCTCAACAGCTGAATTATCTTGAGGGAAATTAAGTTCATCTGTGGACAAAGTTGAACTGCAATGTTCTTTAGTGCTGCAGCTAATTTACAGCAACATTCAACCTAGGGTTTTGCTCTGACCAATACATTTCTCTGCACTAGGGCTTTCCTTGACCACAAGGAGAAGAGTGAATAAACGAAAACTAAGCTGCTGTGTTGGGCAGGTATAGGCCTAGTCAGCACGGCACACACTGCATCTGCAGCAGCCTCTTTACAGGAGGATTCAGTGTCTCACAGTACGCCCAGTAGTCCAGACGTCTCGTTTCACCCCTGCTCTGGCATAGGATCTGTGACACATCATTCTCCCTGGGACCACGTCAGTTTCGCCCGAGTCAACCATGGGCACACCTTCCAATCCACACAGTTGCGTAATAGACCAGCTTTAACTGTCTTATGCATACCGCTGGATACACCGTATGGTAGTAATACTACTTGGACGGCCACGGGTAATGTTGAGCTTGGGTTGGTGCCATTACTACCTTGTCTTGGCCCAGCCCAGCTCAGCTCAGCCCGATGCGGCCTGCTAGCACTGCACAGCCTACAATGACAATTTGCCAATGAGCCCTGGCAAATCAGTGACACAGATACATGCACAGATACTACAAATGTTTGAGCAGTTTTCAGCACAGTGGGCGAGGAGGAGAAAGCTGTCAGGATGTGTGGGCCTGCTGTCTGAACAAAGCTACTCTAGGATTACACGGTTACTTACTGCTGACTTTCATGCTGCCGAAAGCCGAGGGCTGCGGCACTGGTTTGCAGCTCTCTGCGAAGGATGTGGTCCTGGGCCGACCCGACATGATCCAATCCCGCTGACGCTTTCGTCTTGGAGACTATGACTTGCTAAATGGCAGGGCAGGTATTTTTTGCCGAACCTTCTCATCCAAAAAGGATGACTGTGGATGAAAATAGATGTTATACACCAAAGATGCCCGACAGAAAGCTATAGTCTGGCTTTATCCCTCGGACCTTCTTTCACCCAATAAAACGTGTCCCACAGTCAGTCAGTCAGAGCATCGTTTATACTTGTTATATTCCCAGTTCTCAGTAGGCCTTTGAAGACACGTCTTCGACTAAAATAGTCATGAATCTGGCCTCTCCCTGTAGCCCACTGGTCAGTCAAATGTCTCCTCCGTTTGGGCTGTGATTTGCCAAAACGAAGCGAGAATCCTCCGAAAATATGGTCAAAGTGTGCTTCCAGTGGCTACCCGGTAAATGTGGCCTTCACTCTGCACTCTGAGCCACATGCAGCTCCTCTTCATATCCCGATATGGAGGCTCGCTGATCCGACGGCCATGGCGGCTCCTCGCTACAGAGAGCGTCCAACGGAAAACCCGCAGCTGCTCTTCCTCAACGACCCTCTGACTCCGTCCACAGTCTCTGCTGTAAATGTACTATCAGACCCGCAGCTGGTAGACCCTCCAGAAATTATGTGGTTTTAGCTTAGTGTGACGCTACAGAATTTCTTTTTTTATTCCCTCCCCATAGGTTTCGGGCTCGCTCTTTGTCGCTACGCACGCCTGTTACGCCACTAGCGTAAAGCATCACGTCGATACATGTATTTTAATGGAGAAAGTTCACGCTGTTGGCGTAAGTGCTTTGTGAATTTTGTAAATGTGAACGCGCGTACGGCGAATCTGGGTGGCCGCCGTAGCCAATCACAGAGTGTATCCTTCAAAAATGGGCGTTATCATGGTGCTGGTGGCCAATGAGAGCATCTGTCCTCAATACCACATGGCATAATTTTCCAGGTACCGCCCTTGCTAACTTCAAAGGCTCATTCCGTGGAACAGCAGGGGCAATGGGCGGCTCCGCTTCCGGAATTGATTACTTTTCCATCCAATAGATATTTCAAACACTGCTGTCAGTTCAAATGGCAGCTGTCACTGTGCTCCAGTGGTCAGGCTGCACTGTTGCTATGTGAGATGTACAAAACATCCGTGGCTTCCAGGTAGTCTGTTCAGGTTAAGCAAACCACACAAAAAAAATACAGATAACACAGACATGTACCTATTTTCATACTCTTACATACACTTTTCATTGCTTATGTGATTCATAGGGCATAAATACGCAGGCTTCTGTTCATCCACTACACGTCATGCTGGCAAACAAGCATGAAGAAATTAAATCTTTTTTTTTTTTAATGGTAGGGCCACTCGTGACCCAATACACATAAATATTTTTAGATAAGAAGTTTTAGAAAACCTCAATATGAGTATGATGAAGGACAAAGATTGTCATCAAAGAGATTGTGTGGCAAAAAAGAAGATGAATTGCATAAATGTCATAAAAAGATCAGCACACTTATGAAATCATTATTGTTTTTTCCCCACAGAAACAAAGCAAAAATGTTATCAGTCACCTTGAGTCTCTTTCCCTAAAATCTAAAAATTAAGTTGAAGATTTAGGGATAATAATAGATAGATATAATAGATGCATTTTAACAGTCATATTAAATCGATAACATCAGTAGCTTAGGCTTTTAATCATTTAAAAACATTGCCAAAACCAAAAGTACAGTCTAAACCAGATTTAGAAATGTTCATTCATGCATTTGTTTATAGCAGTTTTATTGCTGTTTTTATATTATATATTTGTTTAATATTATACACATTTTGCTTATTTTATCTATGTTGTAAAGCACATTGAGTTGCCAGTGAAATGTGCCCCATAAATAAAGTTGCCTTGCATAATCGTCCACTGTGTGATTATGCATCCAAATTATTTTTCGAGACCTGCATGCCTGCGCTTTACTATACTGTAATAAACACATAGCTTTCCACAGCCTACTGATCCAAACCTCTGAACCAGTGGTTTTGCTAGGGATCATTTCTCTGTCATTTTGAAGGACAGGGTTGGAAAAAATCTGTTGTGAGCTACTTATATCCTTCATTAATTAATATCTCATTATATACCTAGTACTATCACCCAGGACCTCAAGTGGGAGCCAACCATCAGCTCCCTCATCAAGAAGGCCCAGCAGAGGATGTACTTCCTGCTGCTGTCTCGTATTGTGTTAAGTTACTATTTTTATTAGATTTTTTTTTATCTTATTCTATTTTTATGCATGGCCTATAGTTATATCCTTTATGTTATTTTTTCCATAGTATATTATTTATCTTATTTTTATCTATATTTTATGTTTCATGTTGCACAAGTACAACATTCCTAGTCTGTGAAACCTTCATTGACAATGGCAATAAACTCTATTCTGATTCTGATTCTGATGTATGTAAGAAAACACAGATTACAGGACAAATGGATGCAAATCTAAGTATAATTTGTGAGCAGAATTATGAAACATGAATTTGGAAACTGCATTGTGTTAAAACTTGTGTGTAAAATTCTCAAAAGGATGACGATGGCTTGATTTTCAATCAAAAAAATGAAGGACAGCCTTCAAAATTTTCTGTCAGAACTGAAACTACGCCATTGACAGAGAATTTTCGGTTAATGTAACCTCTGCTGTCAATATAAACAAAAATCTATTTAGTCTAATGTGGCCATAACCAACTAGATTTGGTAGTAGCCTAAATAATAGGCTATTTGTAATACATTAAAAAGTCTTAAATAGAATGAACCCTTTTATTCAATACAAAAGTTTTCACAGATTCATGAGTGTAACACCAATACAGTCAATGGACATTCAAATAACAGAAAACTGTCAAATTGGAAGGGTTTTTTACCACAGGTTGAGATTCAATGGATCCAAAGGTGTGCGATAAATCAGTTTAAAGTAACAGCAATTGAGAAACAATGCACAATGGCAGAAAGGAAGTCATGGGAAGGTGTAAACCTCTAAAAAATAATGGTAATAGTAAATTAGTGGTCGCCTATGTCTGCAAACAAATACATTTAAAAATAAATACTAAAATAAATATGAGCTTAAAAATTCACAGTACTGTTGGTCAATACAAAAAAAGAAATACTTTCTGTGAAATGGTGAATGTATCAGTCCAATTTAGCAGTACATAATTTAGCATTTATTAACAAAAAGGCATAGGCGTGTTTTCAAAACCTCAACAGACACACAACAACACTGTTCTGTGAATTTGTTTTTTTCTTCAAACAGAGCAACATGAACATTTTCCTGATTTGTTTGTTGTTTGTAGGAACAGAAGGAGAATCGAAGTTATAAAGTGCGGTCATACAAAAGTAGGTTTGAGGTCTTCTTTAAACACAACAGGGCGTGGGGACCGGTACAGGCCGGCGTAATCCTCATACTCGCTGTCTGTGTCTGAGGAGCTGTCCGAGGAGGAGAGGGAGCCGCGCTGCAGACACGATTCGCAGTAGGGCCGGTGGTAGTAGCAGTAATCGGTCGAACTGCTGGAGTCGGAGTCCCAGTATCCAGACGAATCCCGAATGTGTCTTTTACAAACCATTTCGCTGCTTACATCACCTGCCTCTGCCTCTTCGTCGATGCCTGCATGCTTTGTGCACATTCTGACCAAGCACTTATTTGATCTTACAACACACCTCTGACATTTTCTCCTTTTGTCCCGTTCCTCTGCGACCTCCTCTTCTATCGCACTGTTCGGACCCTCTTCGTCAACCTCTCCTGGGTCACACAAAGGTCTTTCTAGGTCCTTAGGTCTGCACACGTCCCTTGTTTTCCCAAATGCGCTCTCTGCACCTGTGTAGAAACACTGCGGGGACAAGGCTCCTCTGGGCGGGTGGAACGGCGGTCTGCGTTTCCTCATTAAATTCGGAGAGATGCTTGGATAGCGGAAGACCAGGGGCATGGGAGGAGAACGTGGGCTCCAGACTGAAAGAGGGGAGAGCATTTCCGAACATTTGCTTTGAGAGGCGGAGACTTGTCCGGGAGAACGAAGAGCGGTCTCCAGAACCGTGTCCACGCTCAGCTCCTGGAGAATCTCCTGTAGCTGCTCACTGCTGACAAAACCAGTCAATTTAGCGTTCGATTGCGGCGGTAGCTCCCTCTGTTTGCTCAAAGCCTCCACTAGAGAGGGGTTCAACTTTCTGTGCTGTTGTACGGATGTGGCAAATTTCGCTGCCTCCTCGGCCGTTCTGAGCGATCCAGATGAAGCTTGAGGTGTGCCCACTACAGCGGGAGAGACAGAGACGCCTTTGGAAATTTCAGTCTCGTGTGAAGGAGGATTCGAGACAGCGGTGGGAGATTGGAGCTTTGATACAGTGGGTGCTGGGGAGGACGGTAAAGCAGGAGAACTGAGCCTGGGGGAGAGGTCGCCCGGAGAGTTTACGGATTTGCGGTCACTCTGGGGTAAGCACGGCCCGTCGGACAGCAGCTCGGTGGTCTGGGTGGAGGAGGAGTGCAGGTTGGTGGCAGATGAGGCCATGTCCTGATCCAGGTTGGGGTGGAGTATTTGGCTGGCCGACATGAGGCGCAGAAGTTTCTCCTTGGCGTTGTTCACCTGCTCTTGGAGGCTGTCAATCACAGCATTTTTCTGAAAAGGATATAAGCATAGTGACTTGGTAAGAAGTGGTAACTACTACAGGTACATTTGCTTGAATAAACCTTTAACAAAATTGTACTTCAATATTTTTTTTAAAGGTAAGGAGGTAGGATGTGTGACTATAAAACTATCAGAATCAGAATGAGCTTTATTGCCATTGTCAGAGAAAGGCTTCACAAACATTATAAACACATTATTTGATTGTTTTTCGGTGCAGTGGTGAATCATGTAACAAAAACTAGT
>OMNZ01030070.1:28890-72861 GCA_900303255.1 Lesueurigobius sanzi
GGATATGTTAAAATAAAACTATAAAACTATCAGAATCAGAATGAGCTTTATTGCCATTGTCAGAGAAAGGCTTCACAAACATTATTATAAACACATTATTTGATTGTTTTTCGGTGCAGTGGTGAATCATGTAACAAAAACTAGTTTTCTCACACAATAATGACATTGCTCGGCTATTTTCACAGCATAGGTTTGTCAAAATTCTGTTCCAAAACACATTCAAACACACTTTTGGCTGAACTAGCATGCTATTTTCGGCTCAAAAGTTTCCCATTTTGTCCAATTTTCTTTTGAATATCAAAATTTCACCTCATTCCAACATTGACTGAATGTTTGCAAATCTTGGGACAGGAAATATGCATAGATTATTGCATTCATGCCATTAAAAAGCATTGAATTTGATGTTCTGCAACCTGTATAAACCCTGTAATGATAAGAAATGTAAATATTGAAACAATAAGGGCATTTACAATGTATGATAAGCAGCAGGTGTAAGTGTATATAGCCACACAGTGCAAATACTACAGTGGCAGTTAGTAGGTTATTAAGTATTCATAAGTCTGATAGCAGAGGGGAAAAAGCTAATTTTGTGGTGGGAAGTTCTGGTCTGGAGTAGTACTATTTTATTTGCAATCAAAGCTGTGTGTTTCGTTTACTAATATCCTATATCAAGTAACTCTGCCTCACCCCCCCTCACACACACACACACACACACACACACACACACACACACACAATATTGTGATAACGATATTATTGCGATACTTCCATTCAATTCAGACACATGTGACATCTTTTTCAGCAAATTGTGTCAAAAGAAGACTCCAAAAACACAAAATCAGAACCAAACCAAGGGCAGAAAATGAACTAAATTAGGAAAGCTATAACTAAAACTGAACTTCTGCACATTTATATGTCCCATGCATGTTTGGTTTTAGAGAGTGTTGGCAAAAAATTTAAAAATCTCAAGTCAGATAGAAGACTTAAGTGAATTTGCAATATTTTGTGGCTTCTTGTGATACGGATATTGCATCACCTGATATTGCGATACAATATTTTTTGTCTTTGTGTGCATTGTGCAATTTCAAACCAGGAAGGTAGGACAACTCCAGGCTACAGCTGCTTAGTCTTGCATTAAAGCGCTGCTAACAATGTGAACGGTAAAAGAAAGAAATATACAGCGCCTAAACTTACCTCACCATCAAAGCTATAATGTGAGGTATGTTTTGGTGCTGTCTGCTCCTTTCCTTTACTGAAAAATTAAATAAAGAAAGTGGCTACACGCATTAATCCAAAGTTTTCAACCCAACTTGCCTTGGCTGTACATTTGCAACTATGAAATGTATTTGACAAAGGGTCCCAGTGAGTGATGCATTACCTCATTGATTAGCTTCTTCATGGAGGTGTTCTCTCCGAGCAGGTAGTAGATCTCATCCTGGCTGTACAGCGAGGTCTGGCTCTTGCTGGGGCTGCTGAAATACTTGGCCATCTGACTCGGGTTGTTCTGGTCCTCCTCGAACTGCCTCCATTGGGTCAGCTACACAGAGAGAAAGATGCACCCTTCTTTACAGACTACTGTGAAAATTGCACCATTTTACACGAGAAAGGTTGGGTCCAGGTGCACTTGACTTTATTAGTCATTGTTCAACTATTTCCATCCCACTTAGGATGCAGCCTTTTATCCAAACATAATACAGATGCCAGAAACTTGGGAAAGTCGTAAAGCTGTTAGCAGCAGGCTACGTAGTTTTGACTCATAAACGCCTTCTTTGTGACTCACGCTGACAGACATGCATATGGGGAACTCAAGGAGTCACTAGAACTGCCCACAGGAAGGAAGTATAAGCAGTTGCATCAGAATTCTTGCCCGACATGGTTTATACTTAATAATAATGAATTAATACTTTTATCTATTATAATAATCACAAAAATACAGCTTTGTACGTTTTCATAGTATTATCAGGATTGTGTAACTGCATCTCTTGTGTCATGTGAGCTCTTCCCTCAGGACATCTGAATTGCATTGTGTCAGTGCCACTTAAGTTTCTTACCTGAGGGACAAACAACATGCAGTTCGTTGCCAGGGTGCAGATGAAGATGGCCCCCGCCACAGTGCTGTAGACCAGGTTGGGCCAGGAGTGCAGAAAGAAGCACACAGGGAAGGCCACGGCAGAGGACACAGTCACTAGAGTTACAGCTGTGATGATAGTGGGAGACTGGTTCACTGGAGGGTGGCTGACGTTACTCGTGAGGCCAGCCAAATAAGTCCCATAAAGAAGGAGACAGCCCTGAAGGCATCAAGGGAACTAGTTAATACGTTACAAACAGCTATCCTGAACTGTACCAAGTCAGTGAGGTAAACCAGCAGCTCTCAGCTGGAGTGACAGAATCACCCCATGACAACAAGCTCTGACTGAAATAAGAATATTTTTTACAAACCGTAGAACACTTTTCTGTTTGAACATGTTAAAACAAAGCAAAAATACTGTACTTTACCACAAATGATATTAGTTTAAAGTGCATATGACATGTTTGAATCCTTTTGTAATTATGACGTAGTTTGATGGATAATATCTGTGGAAAGAATTCATTTTAGTTTTACTTAAGTGAAGAGGTGATTTTGTGAACAAAAAATGATATAAGTGGCTGTATGGGTGCAGCATGACACCTTCACTTTCCATCACTGCAACCTCTATGACACTCCAAGATCAATTGTTATTTGGTACAAAAAACCCTAAAACAGTTGATCCTGGAGCATCATAGAGACCGCTGTGATGAAAAGCAAAGATGCCTTGCTGCACCCACTGGCCACTAAAACGACAAACACACTCTAATGTCAAGTTGTTGCGTTTTTTTTTTTGTTTGTTTTTACATAAAAAGTTACGCAGTGCACCTTTTATCAAATGTGTCATATGTGCTTTAAACATTGAATAATCCTGTGAAATCATGATTGAAAAACGTATTTTGGACAGACTTAGGAAGTGTTTCCATACTGCAGTAGATAAAATATTGAAAAAAATGTAGTCTGGGAAAGCCTCATGATCCACTGAAAATTGTTCTGTGATCCACCAGCTGAGAACCACTGAGGTAGACTGCAGCTCAGGGCCACATTGTAATTAGTGCATCATATTTGTCTGTCTGTGCTGTAGATATAAACAGGTTTCAGTTTTATTATATGATTACATGGCTGGGAAACAGTATCAACTCAAACTATGTTGCATAACAAGAGCATGTACAGACATAAACGGCATGGACTGACAGCCGACAGATAAGATGAGACTATTGATCTCACAATGGAGAAATGTACTTGTTACAAGAGCTCTTAAGATAAGATCACACAGGGCAGGGGGTGCAAAATGCCGGGCAATGTGCCATCAAAGAAGAAAATAAGCAACCACAGGTAGTAGTAATAATAATAATAATAGAATGGAATAAAATAAAACAAATGTCTCTTAGCATCTATCAATACATATCTTATGTACTCAAAATAAAATAAACTCTGGGTAGCAGGAGAAAACAGAAATTGAATAGGATGTGTCATGTATGAAAATGAATCCAATACTGTATCAGAGTTGACAGTGCAGATGAATATATAATAAATAAATCTGTTTACCTTTTGAACAGCTACAATGAAGACCCATAAAGGAGAGTAAACTGAGGAGCAGGCGTCCAACTGAGACAAAGAATAGGAAACGTCTTTCCCCGCAATCTGGACATAAGAAAAACATTTTCATGACCAAAATTCACAAAGAATTGGACTCAAATAAATATAAATGAAGCAATATTTACTTTAACAACTGCACCAAGTGAATGAGAACATTTTATCGGATCTGTGATGTTCCAGACAGTGAGAACCACCATGTCGACCAAGATGAGCACCACCACCATTCCCATCAGCTGAATATCTCTGATGATCTAAAGCCAAAATAAAATTAAGACCGACTTCAAACCTAGAGAAATATTACAGTATATATTCATGTAGGAAGTAGAAGGAGCGCACCACTCTCTTGTCCGGGACCCTCTGTGTGAAAACTCTGTAAAGCCTCCAAGTCTTTCCCAGTATGGGACCGAACACCAGCGTGCTTCCCAGGCACAAAGTCCATATCCGAGTCTGTGGAACGTGACTCATGAGACAACATACAAATGTATTTATTTATCGTCCTGAAAGCCTGTTTACCTGAAGGACGGCTGACGAAACGCCGCTGAACTGCGTGGGCTCGTCGGCCGCAAACAAGAATCCGCTGCTGTAGGTGAGGACGCTTCCAAAGAGGGTCAAGACGTTCAGGTTGGGGCTGGACATTTTTACTATCCTGAGAACAAGCGATGCACAATGCTGAGAACCTGAAGTTAAACACGCCTTTGGCAAGAATGTTTCGTACCTGTTATTTTTAAAGCGCATGGTGAAAAAGAAGAACCCGCACGCCAAGAGGATCCCTGAACACAACATGGTCCAAACAACAGCGCACACTACAGGGGACACCGCTCGTCTGGGGAGCTCCACAGCCACCTGCACACAATGGGGAACGTGTTAAGGCCAGACACGGCAGGTGAATAGGGACAAAAATAAAGTGATATCAAATTAAAACTTTTGCTGTATATTACTGACTTAAATATGAGAAAGAAATGTATAGGGAGTTTTCCGTCATTTTATGTGTAATAATGGCCAAAATTGCCTATATTTTCAGTAACAAAATCTAAATAATGCATACAGCTAGGTTTAAATGTATGATTATATTTTCTTGATATATTTGTTACAAAGATTTGTTCAGAGTTTTGCATATCTTGTTTTTGAATAAACTAGTTTAGTGAATAAATCAGTTTAAAAAAATACAATTTTACCTTGATTTTCAGAGTTCAAAACCTAATAAATCAGGCTAGAAATGAAATATTGAAAAGTCCCTCTCCAAGACTGGAGGCTGAAAGAGTCTGTAGGAGCTACTAAAGTGAAAAATGTATTTTGAGACGATGTTTTTTAAAGGAAATTCAAATTCCCATATAGTTCTATGGAGAAATGTTGAACCAGTGCAATAATTACACTCCTTATTGTAAATATTAGCTTATTTATTTGTTTCCAGTTGAAATTACATACATTAAGAGAGCAAACTGGCCCAAAACCTGCAAATTTTGCCTGCAAATTTTGCCTGCAGTGTCTTCCCGTGATTACAGTATGCCACTCTATAGGAGGACAGACTGTTGCAGCCTTCCAACTAATGATCATAGCTTTAAGCTTTGTCCTTATGATAGAATTAATATAAGCTGGCCACACACGGCAGGATTTTAGCCAGATTTTTAGTCTTTCTGAGTCTGAGGAGGTGTGGCTCAATAAAACCTTTTTGCATGTCATGATCTGTTGTGAGACTCCTTGTGTGTGTGTGTGTGTGTGTGTGTGTGTGTGTGTGTGTGTGTGTGTCCTCATGTCTGTCCTGATGTGTGTGGTCTGTACAGATTTTAAATCTCAAAGGATTTAAAATCCTGTAGTGTGTAGCAGCTTTAATTCAACCTTTAATTCAAATGGATTTTGCTTAAAACTGGAAGTTACTGTGTGGGTGCATTGTGGAGCCTGGAGGCTGTAGCAAAGTGAATTACTCTTTAGTACAGACAGGTGGAGGAGCTCTTGGTCTGTGAAAGTGTGAAAGCAAGCCAGGGCCTTGTGTCTGTCATTTTTAGTCTAATCTTTAGATATACAGTATGTGGTTGTAATGTGCTTTAATTTGTGGATCATAGATATTTTAAATGCCATATTGTATGTCTGAACATTATTTTCATCACTCAACTAAGCACAGGTCAAGCGTGGCAACTTAAGTGTCTACCTGCTTTAGGACCTCAAAGCACTGTTACATCAAGGAACCCCTCATGTAAAAGTCACTTAAGTGTCTACCTGCTTTAGGACCTCAAAGCACTTTTACATCAAGGAACCCCTCACCCATTCACCCTCTCATCCATACACCAGTGCACACAGACACTGGAGGCACGGCGGGTGAAGTGTCTTGCCCAATGACACGACGACAGTGTGCACCTCCAGGAATCGAGCCGCTAACCCTCCGGTTACAAGACGTGTCAGACATTTGCTTTAAACTGGCTGGATATCTCAACCTCTTCTCTGTATTTCTGAATATTTTGTAAATCATCACAATGGGACACAACAGTTGTCTGAAAGATTTATTTTTGTTTATGATGTAAAAAGAATCAGTTAATATTAAAACATATTAAAGAAACATGTATGAGGATTACATTCAGACACAGTCACAGCAGCACTAGGACGTGAGTCTTTACCCTGGATTGCACATTTCCCAGTCAAGCAAAGGTAACATTGTTTACATATCGTTTACTCATTGACCTTAAGACTTTTGAAGGACGAAAAGGAAAAGAGAAGCACAAGTAAGATATAAAAAATCTGCAGAAATTCATAAAAGTGATAATTATGGCTGTAAAAGTTTATATTTCGAGCGGACAGATGATCAGAGGTGCAGAGTTGGCGCCCCCGTGGTTACGTCGTGGGTTAAAGTAAGGGAACAGTCTTTCTGTGAACGAGTACCCAGTGTAGGAGTAGATATGACTCGCCGAATCTGGATTATAAAACGACACCTGCCCCCCCTCTATATCCACGTAGACGCCCACTCTCTGCGGCACGCTCACCAGAGGCACAGCGATGGGGGTGCTTCCAAGCGCCCAGTAGCTCTTCGGGTTCCTCATCCCCAATGCCCAGTAGCCACTTTCTGGATTCAAGGTATTGGCACCTTTTCTGTTCATAGATTCTCTCCCAACTCCGATGTCCCACTCGGTCTTTCCCTTCACCGCGACCTCAAAGTAAAACCTCCCAGATGAGAAGCCCTCTTTCCCCAACACACTAACGCAGGGGTAAAATCTTTTGGGATTTTCAGGTACGTTGAGGGCTACGTCACTGTGATACACTTGCTTCCTATTCTCAGACAGGACCAGCTTGGGATGGGCAGTATCGGGATCTAAAGTTACATTGACGGCATATTGTTGAACTCGCTGAAACTCGATGGCGCAGAGTCTCTTAACCTCATCCTTGACGGTCTCATCAATCTTGGTTGCAACCCTGCGGACAGCCCTCCTCAGCGTCCCCACATATACAGTGGTCTCCACACAAGTGTCGCACCACTCTTTGGTGATAGGCAGCTGGGACAGAGCAGGGAAGCTCTTGAGAAGGTAGAGATGGTCTGTAATGTTTGACAGACGTTCTAGTTGAACGCTTCTCTGGCGTAGATCATTAATTTCTTGCTCCAGCTCAAACAAAACTCCTTTGGCATTTGCTTCCACTTGCCTTTGCTTCGTCTTGATGACCTCCTTCACCTCAGCCTGGTCTCTCTGGATGAGCTGGAACAGTTTAGTGAAGATACTCTGACCTTGGTCGACCTCAGCTTCAGAGTTATTTTTACTGAGCTCAATGGCTTCTTGGATCATGTCCATTTTCTGAACACGACCCTCGATCATTTTCTCCACCTCATCGCTTAACTTCTCAATTTGTTCTCTGATTTTCATGCTCTGGTCTTCAATGGGAACAGTGTGGTGGTCAGTGTGGTCCTCCTCTTGGATGCAGACTGGGCATATGTAGGTCTGGTCAGTGGTACAGAACAGTTCCAGTAGTCTTTCATGTTTCATGCACACTCTCTCCTGCATGTCCATGCGGGGGGCAATTAGGGAGTGCTTCTTAAAGGTTCCCAGGACGTGGTGTGGCTCCAGATGAGTCTCACAGAAGGAGGCCAAACAGTCCAGGCAGGACTTAAGAGCAGGGACCTTTCGTCCCACGCAAACATCACATAAGACCTTTGTGGAAGATTGACCTGCACTGAGCTCAGGGCTTGGAGCTCTAGATTTCCTGAATTGAGAAGCCACTTCTGAAATGAAGGTATTGACTTTGAGCTCTGGTCTCTTATTGAACTTGTGTTTGCACACAGGGCAAAGGGACACATCAGTGCTCTGCCAGTATCCTTGTATGCAGTCTCCACAAAAGTTATGACCACAGGGGGTGGAAACAGGCCGATTGAACAGATCCAGGCAGATAGGGCACCGGAGCTGCTCCTCTGACAGCAAACTGTCAAACGTTGCCATATCTGTGAATGAAAACAGAAATGTAAGCTTAAATGATATGTCCTTAACTCTTCTGACCCACATCCCCTAATCTATTAATAGTAGCAAAGACGTGGTGTTGCCTTTCATTACACTCCTTTGGGTTGGATGGATTTACGTCAACACAAATAGAACCAAAACAAACTGGACCCTCTGCTTTTAAGGACAAGGGTCTACTGGATTTGAAAGTTAACTCACTCAGCACTAACCACATAGTATGTGTTGAGTTGTGCATGGACGGCCATACGCAGACAAACATGTCAATGAGTTTTTCCGGTTTAACAATAATTGTCAAAAAGACCTTGTTTCCCTCAGGTTGGAAACGTTGTCAAACAAGTGCTTCATGGCTCATGTGCAACACAAGGAATGGTGGCGTTTTACAATAAAATAACTAAAAGATTTTAAATAGCATAGCACATACCAGAGTTCATTAGTTACATTAGTAAAATATATAAGATAAGTCTTTTAGATAAGATACATACTTACAATCTTATGCATTTGCATCAAGTCACATTCCAAAAGCCAGTCTCAGATCATGGATATTGCTCTTTCTACATGTAACCCTCTCAACAACAGAGTGATAAACAAGTCAACTTACCGTGACGCTGCTGTAGCTCTGAGCCTGTAGCTGCGTGTCCTGTCAGTGTTACTACTCTCTCACTGGCTCAGGTATTTAGTCAGTGGCATTTCCCTGTTGCACGTCTCTTAAAGGACACCAACACGCTGCACATAGTTATATTGACACAGAGGGGCAGCCCGCAGATAGGAGGAGTCAGAGCACAGAGGGGATGGGCCGGCAGTGAGACATATGGGGTCACGACAGAGAGAAAGACAGAACGTTGTGGAGTTACCATGCTCAGGCCACACATCCTCTGCAGCAGGAGGAGGGCGTCAGCGCTGTTCAGGCCTGAGTGGATGAAGCACCTGGAGGAGTCGCAGTGAGAGCTGCAGTTTGGCTCCATGTCTCAGCTCCCAGTCAGCACACCTTTACACAAACATCCTGGGACAAGTAGAAGTAATTACAATGCTGACAATTTCATCTGAAATTGCTCATATTGTGCCAAATTGTTTCTTTGGAACTTTTAAACCTTGTTATGAGGCTTGTTAAGCCACATATCGTCAAGTCAATTTCTCCATTGTGAGATCAATAAAGTATTATCTTATCGTAATAGCCAGTGTTGCTGAGTAACGGATTACGAAGTAATCAACTACTTAGTAACGGAGTATTGTAATGGGATTACAATTGCAAAACTGGTAATTAGATTATAATTACTTTACCAAGAACAATTCCATTACTTTTTTGTAATATTTCCAGCTGAAAGCATTCATTCAAAAGTCGAACGTAGCTGCTGTATATTTATTTTATGAAATACACATTTTTTTTATTGATTTTGATCAAGTTACAGCCAAAGCAGGATTTACACTTCAATAAAGCTCATTCTCGTTCCAAAGCTCTGAGCAGCTGATGCTTGATCCTTTTTTAAAGCAAAGTAACTAGTAATTAGATTACTTTTGAAATAAAGTACTCAAAGAAGTAACAAGATTATTTTTAGAAAGAGTAATCAGTAACCAGTAGTTGGATTACTTCTATGGAGTAATCCCAACAACACTGGTAATAACACTGCATTACATAATCAAATGTACATGTTGAAAGCATCTCTCCCGTTGTTAAATACTGTTACTACACACTATTATTAGGCAATTATTAAGCAGCATTTGTAATGCTCTGGGTAATACATTCATCATTTGTAAAACATTTACACAGTTTTACCACCCACTGTTCAAATCTATAACCTAACCTAAACAGACACAGATGGAGGGATAAGGCTATAGCAAAAGGGTTTGGGCTTGTTATTTTTTAGGATCTAAACATTTTCATAGATGAACAATAAATGTAATCGATCCTTAGGTGCTCATAAATGATTACCAAAGCTATGAAAATATTTCAGATATGATGAAATAAGTATTTACAAATGCTTTAGTAATGAGCAGCCATTATAAAGTGTTACCTTACAGTTGTATCACCTTACATTACATTCAGTTATGCGTCAGAAAGTTGATTACAAATCTGGGGACCATTATACTGTAGACAGTTCCCTCAACTTTGAGGCAAACTGTGAAGCCGTGCTTAAGAAGGCTGTCCCGTTTCATATCGGCCCATCCATGCTCACTCTATCTTATCCTTCTGTCTGTCTGAAGACAGAAACAGTCTGTCAGATTATCAAGTGGTCCAGCAGACTGATTGGGAATCCACAGCTGAGCATTGACTCCCTGTACAACAGGCAGCTGCTTCAGATTTCTCAGAACATTTTAAACAAACGATCTCATCCTCTTTCTGCGAAGTTCACCTCCTGCCTTCGAAAGCCGACCTGCAGGACTAAATGCTACAAGAATAGCTTTGTGCCTTCCATAAACTGTAGTTTTTTATTATTGTAGTTCTTTGATGTTTTTGTACTTTAAACAGTCAGTGGTCTGTGAACTAGCGGTCACCTTTTTTGTGCACGAACGCCAACCTCTGTCATGCTGCGAATCAAATCTACCTAGGGGTATCAATAAAGTCAACTGAACTCAACTACATCATTTATACATGTGGTTTTATTACACAAAGAAGTGAAAATGTCATTATATTTTTAACTAATATTGCATAATGCGGTTTCCTCCATAGCATTTCGTTCATACATTTTTGAATCATCATCGTAAGATTCCTTCTCAACAACTTAAAATGTTTGCCCACCACCTACATCATGAGGTTGTGCTTCTTTGTTTTTTCTCAGACAGCTTCACCCTGACTCATTTCAGCACGCAAACTGCCTCCACTACAAATTGTGTATTCCAAATCTATGGAGTTGTTTTTACTTGTTCTCTATAAATTAAAACACACATTAAAAGTGGTGAAAAAAGCCTGAATAACTCATTCCACTACCACTTTAAGAGATTATTGGAAAGCTTCTGGGGGTTACTGTCCTGTCATGGCATAACTTCTCTCTGCCCACAAAGTCAAAGTGCGAAAGCTCTAAGCAAACATTCAAACTGGACTGAACTGTCCTGGCTCTGTGCAGGATGCATGTTGAAGCAGGTATACAGTCCATGAAAAAAGTATTCTGAATTAGTATACTGTATATTTGATGTACTTATCACACTTTCTCATCATCAAGCCAATTTTTATGTCACAAAAAGATTGCAAAATGTGGTTCCCAAATGATTATTACATTTATTATGGACCCTCTGTGAATTGCTGTGAGAAACGAGCATTCTTTAAAAACTGAGTTCAATTTCAATGGCCACACCCAAGCCTGATTTCCACCAGGTTTGTTGAATCAAGAAATCACTGTCAGACAAAATGTAGGCTACAAGATCTACTAAGCGTTGTGCAAAAGTGGCTCAGCAGTAGAGTCCCTTGCACATTTTTTACTCATGTGCCTTTCTCTCAAATGCATATCAGATTTGGGGGCCTGATACTGTAATACATGTAATTTCAAAGGTACACAAATAGCTATACGCTGTTTTCCAGCTCGCACTCACTATTTAGCACCTGCCTTGAAATGACCCCCCAAGTGCGCAAAGACACCTCATCCTGGAGGTCACAAAAGAACCCAGAAAGACTCGCTTGATTTCAGTTTTCACTGCAAAATGTGGTACAACCAGTTATTAACTTCAGGGGCATTTACTTTTTCACAGAGGTACGTGCCATAACGAGTGTTCGACTCCAGGCCCATGTCAATGTACGCAATGTCATTCCCCACACAGTATCTGCCTGTGTGTCTACCACTTTACGTAACAGCTAGATATGATTCAAATCAGAAGAATACTGTTATTATTAAATAAATACACAAATAAATCTGACTCTGAGGTATCCATGTGATTCAAAAGCTTTGGGTATATTGTAATGCTGAAATTCTTTGCATCTACAAATATACGTACTGTACTGTACCTACTGCATCTTCAAACTCTATTTTAAGGTGAGACACTGCAGGGGAAAAGGGGAAAAAATTGAGTGGTATCAATTTGAAACTTTTGGTATATATTACTGACAAGAAGTGTATTGCATGTTTCCCGTCATTTGATGTTTTAATTTTTTTTTAATGGCCTTAATAATGGATAAAGCCAGATTTAAATGTTTTATTTTGTTGCTATATTAGATACAAAGATTTTAAAGGATTTTAAATATCTTGTTTAGTTTTTGAATAAGCTAACTATAAGTTTATTTATTTCAAAGGACCATGTACAGATACATAATGCCCGGAAGACAAAGATGCTTGTACCAGATTATAGTTTAATAGCTCATTTCCATCTGCAGTCCTTATAATATATAAGTGAATAAATTGATACAAATTCAAATTTTTTTCTTGTTTTTTGGAGTTTAATAGTCAATAAATCAAGCTAGGAATTAATTAATATTTTAAAAAAAGTCTATGAACAAACCTTTAAAATAGTAAGTTCACGACAAGTTTGGAGTCTGTAGCTGCTACTAAAGTGTAGATGTTGCCACAATGTGAGAAAAATGCATTTGAGAAAATTGTCCTTTAAGTTAAGTTCCTATGGAGAAATGTTGAATCAGTGCAATAATTACACTCCTTATTGTAAAGTTTAGGACAAACCTGAAAATTGAGTTTAGCCTGCAGTGTCTCCCCTTAAATTACTGAAAGTAATTCTTGCGGCTTCCACAGAGTGGTGCTAACAGAGTCTGGCACAGAGGAGAGCTGAAAGTAACCCATGAGGTGTAATTATTTGTTTAAATCAGAGACCACCTGAAAGGCACTCTTAGTGGGTTTCTGCTGTCCCTGTGGGATGAGCCTCGTCCTGCCAGTCTGAAGGCACAGGGCGTCTGTGCGCACTGTTCTGTCACTGCTGCCACAGGCATTTTTATGAGACTGCCCTCTCTGCTCTGACATGCTGTAGTTTAATGATGCAGCGTGGATCAGCCGATACTGAGCTGTACTCGCTGACTGAGTCACACAGCATGGGACCACCTGACAGAGAGGGGCAGACAGGTGACGGCTTTGTAATTTAAACACTGTCTACTGACTAACACACCTGTGGACTCACAACACACTCACATTTGAACAGCTAAAATCTTCTCATTATGACAAAGGTCTGCTGGTGTCTGCAGAACAATGTAGCAGCCCATGTATCAACAGTGTTCAGTTCCTGCCCATGTCCCGCCGTCACTCTCCAAGTTTAGATCACAGTTCTGCTGCTTCCCACAGGAAAAAGCGCGCACACAGGCATTTCCTCCAGTTTGTAAAAAAAAAGTGGCTCAGTAGGAGGGACCCACCACCCTGCTGAGGTTAACAAAGTAGTAGGACGTCCCGTCACATGGGGGTCAGCGTGTGAGTGTGTTTTTATGGACATGTTTTGACATTTCTGTAGAGTCAAGTAATGCCTTTTGAAATTCTAGCCGGTTGGAGGAGCTGTGCTACCTGCAGCCTGGGATCTAAAGGTGCACATTCACTTTGTCACCTTCAGCTCTAAGCTCTGGCTTTCACTTCCCCAAATCCAAGACGCAGCGTTGGTATAAACGCTCCTAAACCCACTCATTGTGCTGTCACTCTCCCTGTGTGCTTCCTTTGAGCCATGCGTTTATGTGGGCAGGGGAGCTGACAGACCTGAAGCCCAGTTCAGGGGCCAATATTAAAACATTCCTCCACACTCAGTAATCCGTTTATACGTGCTCTTTCGCAAGCTTAGTTAGAATGCAATTATTAGCATTCAACTGCTGCCTGAGCATAAACCAATTCATAGTGACAGTTTTATATGTTATATTTTGATAACGATAAAGTAAGTAATGAGTGTCCATTCCAAAATATATATACAAATAATACGTCTATCGTGTCCTTTACCTGTACAGGCTATAAATGAATGAAGAAACTTGGTGCAACCGTTTAAAAGGTCAAATAACACAGACCCCTGTGTCTTTATATAAAACAATTACTCATGACTCCTTGTCCCCTTTATTGACCTGTAAGTTAGATTAGTACAGAAGAACTAAACTTTTATCTAGCCAAGAATAGGTGGTTGTCAAACCTGAGTCTTCACGGCACATGGGGGATCCCTCCTTGTCCTTGTCCTGCGCCCGGATCCATCTTGTAAACTTTGAAGAAGACCATACACAAAAAGTAAACATCAACATAGCTCCCGTAGTCCCATTATGGAGGTCTGCTGAGGTGGGAAAAAGTGTTTGATAATGTGTCCACGGCGTGAGGATCCTGTCACTGAGGAGAAGTCTGTGTGACGGTAGGAGTTTTCATCTGAGTCACAGAGAGAGAGGAGGGAGGAGGGAAAGTAAGTGTGCGTTTCTTTTGTGTGCACTGAGCTACTTACCAAATGGTTTTCGGAGTGTGATGTGACCCATGTGCAGCCAGGCCTTTTCATGGAGTGGGTCCAGATCGCCGTGGCCCAATCCCAAGGGACTGGGTGGCATATGGGACGTGCGAATAGATTCACCCAATAACAAGTTCAGTGGAAAGAGAAACAGAGGTGAATTTAGTTTTTTCATAGTAACAACAGATATGATACACTAATTTAAAAAAAAATACCTTAGCTTGCAGCAAATGGAAAGGAATCTGCATTTGTTCCTGAAGATTGAGGTGTTATTATGTCGTCAGAGAGATTTACAATGAGTGCCAAAACTCGCGGTCATTCCAGGTTTGGGAGTGTCACCGCTGCAGCTGTAACATGAAGGGAAATGTGTTCTGAGAAAGAGCACAATGATATCATTTCATTTGAAAAAGACACATAAAGCATAACTAATAAATCAGAAATGTGAGAATTGTGACAAGTTTGTGCTTGCTAATAGTGGCATGATTAGTGAATCGTCCTGGGGAGACACAAGTTTCTTTAGATGTGGAAATAATGATTTGGACTCTTGATCAATGAAAGCTGCAGGGGAGGGCCTAAAAATCCTACTTTGTCGCTTTATAATTAAAAGTATCTTGAACCGCCACTTATCGTGGTGGAGGGGTTTGAACACCTGAATGATCCTAGGGGCATTATGCTCCTGGTAGGGTCTACAAGGCAAGCAGGTCCTAGGTGACGGGTCAGACCAAGAGCGGTTCAGAAGCCCCTTATTGTGAGAGACCATCAAGGACTGTTACGTCGCCCAGAGGTGAAGGAGGGCCGTCCTCCTGTGGACCCACCACCTGCAGGAGGAGCCACAAGGGACTGGTGCAATGTGATCCATGCAGCTTGGACAGCTGCCCCAGAGACCCGGCAACAGATGGATGGATAATTAAAAGTACTATCTCACATTATCAAAATTGACTGATTCACATATTCTTGTTCTGTGTTCTGCACACTATATCAAAGTGATTTCACAAAATAAAATCTTCAAAAACGAACAAATGCTGGAGCGAAATACCAGCCTGATGATGGAGAAACATGCTCTACATCGCCATGGGCCTTTTCTGACTAATTGGAGAATACAAAGTCTTGATGGGCCACAGCTATCTATCTTAACTACTTTGGAATTTGAGGTAGGAAACCAATTAAAGTAAAAATTCACTACTTACGCAGATCTAGAAGACGATGGGGGTTTTATCTGTAAAATGTTGAATAAAAAAAATCTTCTGCATGTAAAGAGCATGACTAAGTGTACATTTACGAGATCTTATAGAAAACAGTGTAGTCAGCTCTGTTACAGCTACACGTGGCCCTGACGATCAGGTTTCCCTCAAGATCAGGTTCAAGACGGACGGCCCCAGGGGCAGGTGGACAGTAGAGCGTCTCACATTACACAGGCCTGAATATTTCATACACTGGCCACGCGTCGTTTAGTCAAAAGGCAGGAGTCAATGGGCAGGATATGAAGATGGACCGACGTAACTCGATCTTTGTCGCTCTGCTGAGGTTACAACAAACTGTTGCCGCTCATTAAAATGTTGGAATTACAGGTGTGAGGCACGCGCAGCCCGTGTGCAGCTAACAAAACAACTATGTTTTCATAACATTTCCTGGTGACAGTCACACTGTTTCCTGGCGTGTCCTGGCAGCTCTGCACTGACAAAACATTGAGAAATGACACAATATTCAGTGTTAGAATGTAATGTATTGTATTGTACACTTTATTGTCCCACCATGGGGACATTTGTCTTGGGTACATGGTGCTGCTTCGTACATTCACACAAACACAGTCAAGTGCTCCTATGCATTCTTATTTACAAACCGTATGGAGGGCGGTTTTTCACGCAAAACTCAATTTGTAATATGTTCAGGTTCTGGACCAGTTTGTCTTAACATAAACTGGAAACAAATAATACTATTTCTCCATAGAACTATATGGGCAATTGTAACTTCAATGACCATTTTCACAAAATGCATTTTTCTCACATAATTGTGACAATAAATCCACTTTAGCTCCTACAGACTCCAGACTTTCCAGTCTTAACAGGCTGAACAATATTTTGAAGATTTGTGCACTGGCCTGGGACTTTTAAACATGTAATTCCTTCTCTGATTTAGTTATGAACCCAAAAAGAAGGGTAAATTATAATCTGTATAGATGTATTCACTAATGTTAAGGTACAATCTTTGTCAACTGGACAGATTGTACCTTAACATTAACTAGAACATTGTAATGTTCTGATGGAACTCTAGAACATTTCAATAGTCATCAAACTATTATCATCAGCTAAGAGTTGAGACTGGAATCACCTGGGCTCATACACACAGCTGCAGGTGATGACCTATTAGGCCACACCTGTGTCAGTCTGTGGTGCCAGATAAGATGGTATTCCCAGTTTCGAACCTGCCACAAAAACAGCTTCTTTCCATCCGCTATTAGGCTCATGAACACTTAATAACATTCAATAACATGCAATACCTTTGTATCAGAGCCATGAACACTTAATAACTCTGTATCTAATGTAGACTAATGTAAACTGAACAACCTGTTCCATTTGCACTGCTCTATTTGCACTATGTGGTATGTCCACACTCACATTTGCTGCTAATCTAATTCACCATTTATGCTGCTGTCTCGTATTGTGTTAAATTACTATTTTATTAGATTTTTCTATCTTATTTTATTTTTATGCATGCCTTATAGTTCTATAATTTTTGTATATGTTTTTTTTCTAAAGTTTATTATTTATCATAATTACAAGTTTATGTACACCGAAGAAAATTCCTAGTCTGTGAAACCTTCATTGACAATGGCAATAAATTCTATTCTGATTCTGAACCAATTTTGGGCTGTCTCTGCCAGATTTATCTACAATTAGTTTATGTAGGTTCATGTGTAACATCCAGGTCAAAATACAAGTGCTCCTAAGATACAATCTTTGTCAACTGGACAGGTTTTAGACTTGATGTGAAGGTGGCCACACACTAGAGGATTTTTAATCTTTTGAGACTAAAGATCTGTGCAAAGACAACACACACTTAAGGACAGACATGAGGACACACATACACACATGAGGAGTCCCACCAAAGATCATGCCATGAGAGAAAGTCTTCATTGAGCCACGCCTCCTAAGACAAAAAATCTGGCTAAAAATCCTCTAGTGTGTGTCCAGTTCACATAAAATGACAGAAAACTTGCAATGCATTATTTTCCTCATATTTATGCCGGTAATACACAACAAAAGTTTCAAATTGATATGACTCAATTTCTGTTTCTCTATTCACCTGCAGCATCTCCATAATCTTTAGAAAACTGCATTCAAATAAACATATTCACATAAACAACAGCAGGAAGCTCCACGGTGACATGCCTGGGTTTGCCCTACTCCAAACGCACATGTGTGACGTGCAGCTCCTCCTGTGGTGCCATGGTTTGTGGATTAGCAGCGAAAGATCAAAGCTGGAGTTGGTGTTGCAAAGAAACAGCGGCAGCTAAAGAAAATAAATAGATCAGGCGGTGCTATTAGTAGACCCATATTCAATGAGAACATGCACACACTGTTTATAAACTGTACTTGCTTAAAGGTACACCGCACAGAATTTCATCCAATAATTAGAATAAAATACAAGCATGTTTTATTACAGATGTTTTTAGCATTGGAAAATACCTAAAGAATGAACAAACAAACTTGTGTCTTTGCTGTGAGCGGCTCCTCTCTCAAGACCTGACATGTGACTTTCCTGGGAGCGGGGACGTCTCCAGCTCGTCTCCATGGACATGTCGACTAAAGGCAGCCAAATATGAGATTTAAATAGGTTAGGTCCTCATCAAAATCCATTCTCTGATTACCCGCTGTAAAAATATAATTTTCTGTCTGTGGCTGGTCATTAGAAGCATGTTTTGTATTCGTGGCACAGTATAATCCAAGATTTTACAAAGTGTACCTTTAATTATAGGCCTAATAGTGGAGCTGTTAAGGACCAAAATAGTTCACTTTCATGTAAAAATTGCCTATATTTTCGGCAATTAAATAGAAAAATAATGGACAGAGCCAGGTTTATGGTTTTGTTGTGTTGATATATTAGTTACAAATATTTTTTCAGAGTGGTTGTTTTTTAGTTTTTGAATAAGCTAGTTTGCCAAAAATGTAGGCAATTTTTACACATAAAATGGCTGATTTTTACATCAAAACATACAATGACAGAAAACTTGCAATACATTTTTTTTTTCTCATATTTATGCCAGTAATAAATAGCAAAAGTTTCAAATTGATATCACTCAATTTCAATTCCTTCCCTATTCAGGCAGGTTATTATTACTAATCTGGCAAAGTTTCATGCTTTTAACATAAAAATGAACAATTGGGCACTTTTTTGCTTTATTTATACTATATTATAAGTACAAATCATGTTTTTGTTATTCTAATTCATAGAAAAAGCTACTTAGCCTATACTTTCAGTTCACATTTATCATCCCCATTGTCCCTTTATGGAAGAGCATCTTATTGCACCAGGTTTTAGATTTAAAATGTTTTTATCCTATGCCTTGAGGAATGTCTGGCCAATGGAAGGGAGTGTCTTTAAAATTATTGAATGGGGAAATATATGGACACAGTCCGAGCCTGCAGGTGGCTCATGTCTCTAAATAGACTGCCCGTCTGAACAGAGGGGTCATGGAGCTGTTACATAACAACACAAAAATGCCCAACTGCATAGAGGACGACACACTGGATCATTTACTCATTCGTTGCAGTCGCTCACAAGAAATTTACAAAGGATCGACTCAACCTGTAACATTCAATATTTGATTACTTCATGACCCAAGTTTTCCACCTTGCCATTTCAATAGTTACAGTAAAAATATGGAGGACTCGGACAAAATTAACGACTCAATTCTATATTGACTTTAACAAACTAATCAATACAGAGCAAACAAAACAAAACAAAAAAACACTGGACAGAAACCATCACTCACCCTGGGACATTGAATTATTGTAATTATTCACTCTATTGTTATCTATTACATGTAAATAATGTGTTGTATTGTCAAACTAATTTAATAGTCTAAAGTCTATTTAAAAAAATGGAAAGGATGTATGGCCAATGCAATTACTAAAAATAGCATAGAAAAAACAAACAAATCATTGCACTTACCATGTTTCCTCACATATAGGCCAGTTCCCAAACTTTTCAGGCCAGGATCCCCAAAATCATCACGCAAACAACCCAGGAACCCCTCTTTAAAAACTAACTGGTAATATAGACAACAGCAAGCAAACATTTGACTATTTTCAGAAGAATTATATTAAAACACTATAAATATTTTCCATTTTTATTATTATATCTTGAAGTTATCTTGGGACCTCCAGCTCAGTGCTCTTTGGGGGGTCCCAACCCCCCACTTTGGAAACCAGTGATATAGGCTTTCAAGCAGGCTATAGGTTATTTTAGGTTATTTTAGGCTACAGCTCTGACTCCACCACCACAGTCTGACCTCATGCTGGACTTTAACATCAACAACATACAGGGCCTGCGTGCCACATAGCAAACTGCCATCATTATGTATTTTGTTGAAATCAAATGCAGTAGACAGTAAGTAGTAGAGGAGGTATAACACCGCAAAAATTATATATCTTGACGAGTTAAAAAGTGACTGCAATTAGGAATATTTGACCTTATATTGAGTAATTCTGACGTTAATAAGTAATTCAATCTGCCAGTGGAACCTTTGTCTTATTTTAAGTGCATGAAATGAAGTGCAATAAGAAATAACATTTTACATTTCTTACATTTCTTGAAAGTTTTTGCTATTTTGAGATTCATTTTTACAGTGTACAGGTTATTTGAAAAAGTGTATTTTTACTCCATCAATATGAGATCCCTTTATAAAGACAATACACTGGTAGGTTGGTCAGTATACTACTTAGTGTGGGTCGACCTGGTGCTTTCCCAACTCTATGATATCCCAACTAATGAAAGAATGTAGGAAGGTCAATGGTTTTCTCCTAAATTAAGCATTTTACTCTCTCTCTCTCTCTTTTGGTTGTACTGCACAGCCATTTAAGCATTTGTCCCTCCGTCCCAATTATTTAGATGCAGTAATGTCTCACTTTTTCAAATTTGCCACGTGATAAGCATTCAATAGGGCTGGGTACCGTTCAAGATTGTTCGATACCAGTACTTTAACAATACTTTTTCAATATCTATACTAAATTATCAGCCAGCTACAACATAAAACTGAACAATAATGGTAAAACTATTTCTTTTATTTTTTTAATCATTAATTTGAGCTGAAGGAACCAAGTAATTTTCTTTAGTGCTGTCTCAGGACTCACCAGGTTTTAAAATTTGATCTAAAAGGAAAATATTTTGTTCAGTATCAGTTTTCGGCAGGTCAATGCTTTTTCATGATACCATTAGTACCTAAAAAACATTTCGATACCATACTCGTACCCAACGCTAGTATTCAAAGCAATTAAATAACCAAACAACCCATTTAATTGATTGTTCCAAATTTAAGGTCTTGAATGTAATAAAAAAAAAAAAGTAAATTGGATGATCTTTACGGCATAAGCTTGTTGAAAATACAAAACTGAAGGTCCAAAACACATTCAGCTACATTTGTTGCATTAAAGATGTACAGTATATTTGATGGAATTGACATTGAATTTGACTTGCCACTTCAGGATCCCGTCAGAAACCCTGATTTCCACCCCTGACATCTACAAAATTGGGTATTGTACTTTCTTGGAATATTTTTTGACCCATTTCTGACGATTGTGTTTTTTTTTCTCAATGTAAAATGGCAAATAAAATGGTGACTTTACTTTTACGTAATTATAGTTAATATTTTAAGTCTTGTCTCTTGTCTCAAGTCTATTTTTTCAACTGACTTTAGTGTTATATAACTACACAATGTATGAAATAGTAAGACTTTGGTCAGATTCTGCCTGTACCTCTTACGGATCTGTTTTCTTTTTATCTACTTGTTTGCCCTGTGTGTGGGTACAGTGCATGCAGCAGATTTATTTACTGTATGGCTCGAAATAAAGTATCCAATCAGTAAAGATCAATCAGTAAGTCTGTCCTTCCCCGTCCCACCACATCTCACAACTTGTCCCTCTTTTACTACTGTCTGAGGTGGTCACCCTCCCGCAGACAGTATGACAGCACTGTAACGATTCTGCAGACGGTGTGTACAGGCGAAGTTCAAAGTGCGTGTGTGCAATGGTGTAGTCAAGTTCAAAGGCTAAGCAGTGTAGATAATACGCACAACTAGTCTCCAAGGTGGCGGTTTGAAGAGGGGAACCGTGGTGGAGGAGTTCGAGCACCTGAATGGACCTAGGAGCCATGTTGTCTGGAGCATAGGTCCGAGGTGATGGGTCGGACAAAGAACGGTTCAGAAGCCCATTATGATGAGAGAAGGACCATCAAGGACCGTTATGTCGCCCAGAGGTGACGGAGTGTCGTGGGGTGGTCCTCCTGTGGACCCATCACCTGCAGGAGGAGCCATAAGGACTGATTCCCCATTGGATATGCAGAAAAAGATGGATGGGATAGGAAAATTAGGGCCATAAACAGATATTCTACATCAGTGATTGAAGTGGTATACAGTTAGTTGTGCTCATAAGTTTACAGACCCTGGCACAATTTTAGATTGTTGGACATTTTTCAGAGAATAGAAATGATAACATGATAACAAACTTTTTTTCCTCTCATGGTGGTTGTGTGAAGCCATTTATTGGCTAAGAACAAAGTTTACTCGTTTCAAATCATAATGACAACAAACTACTCAAATTACCCTGATCAAAAGTTTACATGATCAACAACTGCAGGAATATTGTTAATGATACAAAGAAAAACCCACTAAAAAGTTGAGAAAAAGTGGTGTTTGTTTCAAGAAGCGTAAACTTTAGATCAGGGACATTTCTGTTGTCATTATGATTTGAAAAGAGTAAACAGCTTTTTTGACAATAAATGGCTTCACACAGCCATTATCAAACAGGGAAGACTCAGCACACCTATAGGAACGACAGGTGCGTTGAAGACCAAGCAACTTATCTTGAAAGACTAAACTCCCGCACACTGTCTCACTCTTATGAAGTTTTATTTCAGCTTGACAAAAGGTCAGTTGGACCGAAACGTTGCTGAAATAAAACTTCATAAGAGTGAGACAGATACAGGTAAGTTCACACATCCATTACCCATGAGTGCCAGAGTGTGTAAACCATCACCCGAGGAAGACACTAGGGTTTCATGAGTCTTCAATCAATAAAAATGGGGGGGGGAAACACTGTTCTACATGATACATACAAATATGCAAAGTCTAAATTGGAAAACCATATTTACATTATTTAATTAACCATTACCTGATAAAAGAAGCAGATTGCATAACTCATGTAACGTGTTGTTGCATTTTGGTGCATTGCGTTAAGTAGAATCTAACAAAGATCAATTGTCAACTGCCCTGAAAGTACAAAAGCATCTGGAGTTAACAATCTTTGCAGCTCTTGAAAATTTTCCATGTTAAAAAGGGTAACGTAAGACGAGAAGATCAGAGGTATAAGGTACACCACTAATCTCCCTGTTAATTGCTGGTGACACTAACAAAAATATCAGGATAGCTGAGTGCTGCGTCTCAGGTTGCATCTTGGTGCTTACAAGCCATGCCAACTGCCAAGTGGGTTAACGGCAACATAATGTCCTGCAAATATTCTCTGTTTCCCATCAGGGTCATTGTTGTATATTTGGAGCCAACACAAAGTGAAGAGAGGAAGATGATGATAATAAATCATATGAAGTAGACTATGAGCCTGAATAAGAATGAAGGAAGGGTTTGGATTATTCATATTTAACCAACTTTAATTTGATCACAAAAGTCAAAAATATTTGTTACTCTCTTTCTGTACATATCAGTTACATAAGTTTAAAAGATGACATTAAATGGTAATACAGTTGCATAGTATACTATGTTTTAGTAGCATGTGCATATGAAAATAAGGTACTTATATCAATAAATCTGAAGAATTTGTGTTCTGTGTTTGTAGTGGGGTGCAGATGTGCACCTTTCATATTGTCGCACAGCTTTAAAGATCACTAAAACTAGTAGGCACTTGGCAAACACACAAGCGTAAGAACTAATGTAACATAAAGGACCCTGATCTTATTTCTAAATATGAGAATTACTGTATGTGCAATTAAGACGCTCTTTGCACTCAACAGAAGTCAGTCAATGGGAAAAAACAAATATCTGTTGTGTTATAGAAAGTCTTTTAACATAAACTGTTCATGTAAATGAACTCACAAACTTGTGCATTTCTGCAGCAAGGACAACAGTCCTGAACAGAAAGATGGAGGTTGCCACTGTGTTGTTGTATAACTAATGTTTCTTTGTTGGTTTTCCAGGGTCCACCCTACATCCACTTCCTGTATGTGAGCCTAGATAAGCATTTTTCACATGCTCACAAACCCATGATGTAGGTTAATCTAGTAAACTATGCTCTTATTGCAAATCCTGTGAGCTACACAAGCACACATCTAAAAACTACAGCATTATCACGCTCCCCTGAAATCAGCCCTTCAAATCCACAATTACAATTTGGCTGATTGGGGCTTAAAGTGTAAGAAACAACTTTCAACAATCCTACAGGTTTAGCATAGCACCAAGAAGTATTTGGGGTAAAAGTTGAAGTGGTTGGCGGGAACCAGGCTAATTAGAAATGTCTGCTGCTATCCGAGGAGCACCCTCTGCAGGCGGTCAGCTGGTACACTGGACTCATCCTCCGAATCTGCGTCGCTCTGAGGGTTGGAGCTACATGGAGACGTGCACTCCGGGGAGCACAGATAGTGCATCAGCGGCAGCCGGTATTTCCCACAGAAGTCCACAAACTTGATGTGTCGCACACAGGAATCAAAATAGACACCTGGAAACAGTCAGGGAGTCAATTTAAAAGAAGACACTGTTTAGGTCTATGTAAAAGGGCCATCGATCTGAGAGCAGTGTTTGGGTCACTGTGAACGCCAGAGCAGCCCATCTAAAGGCCTACTCCTGAAGAGGTCGCGCTCTGTAGCTGCCGTGTATGTGGTCTGAAGAAAAACAATCTTTCGCATTCACTATTTCTTTTTTGAGTGAAGAAAGGATTAGGAGCATGCATTTTTGTAACAGGCACATGCTGCAGGATGTGATGTGTAGAACATTCGTCTGATGCATCAAGTCGGGTCAACTTCACTCAGAGAGGTGCGTCTCCTTCACTTGACATGGGAAGAAGTTTGTCAAACAGCTGATAGCGGTCACATGGCTTACGGTGTGATGTTTGGAGCGATTGGTACAATATCAGGATCAGAATCAGAATAAAATTTATTGCCATTGTCAATGAAGGTTTCTCAGATTAGGAATTTTCTTCAGTGTTCTCGTGCAACATGAAACATAAACTTGTAATAATGATAAATAATAAACTATGGAAAAAAGGATATCAAAAAAATATAGAACTATAAGGCATACATAAAAAAAGAATACGATAGAAAAATCAAATAAAATAGTAATTTAACACAACACGGGACAGCAGCATAAATGGTGAATTACAGATTAGCAGCAAATGTGAGTGTGGACATACCACATAGTGCAAATAGAGCAGTGCAAATGGAACAGGTTATTGAGTTTGCATCAGTCTGATACGGAGTTATTAAGTGTTCATGGCTCTGATACAAAGGTATTGAATGTATACCAGATATATGAATGTGTAATGAACTAACCGTGAAGTAAATGAAGCTGAAACCTGTCTGCTCTCGGGCCCACAGAACGTTCTAACGCCCAGAGAAATAGACATACGATCATGTCTTACCAGCGCACTTTGGGTTGGGGCACTTGCTGGCCAGGTCCAGGTAGCATAGTAAGTTGTCTGGCAGGTCCTGTGGGAAGTAAGGAATATTTCTGCTCTTTACGGTGCGTCCTGCCAGCTCCAACAGTGATGGAGGGTCATAGGTCATCTCTTTGACAAAGCGCACCACCAGAGGGTTGCCGCGGAGACTGAGTTCTTGCAGATGGACCAAGCTGAGAATCTCTCGCGGCAGGTATGTGAGCAAATTGTTGTGAAGACTCAACGATCGCAATGAGTCCAGCCTTGTATACAAAAAAAAAACATAATATTCATTCATTATACTGTGTAGAGACAAAGGGAAGATGAAAATATTGCTGGCGTATGACAGTAGTTATTACCTGGTGAGCTGCGGGGGAACACTTTGAATGCGGTTATCACAGAGAACCAAGTAGGTTAGAAAGGGCAGGTTTGCCACTTCAGGAGGAATAGAGGTGATGAGGTTACCCCCCAGATAGAGCAGCTCCAGACTGAAAAAGTTAAAAAAAAAAATCAGTGAATCAACAACATACAACACACAGTACATTTTACAGTTGCAATATGAGTGAAGGTGCCCTCTGAAATCCTGTATGAAACCACAAGAGGGAGCTAGAGACGCATGAGAGAAGCAAGCACCCATTTAAACATAAAAAAATCAACAATAAAATAGCATTGGTGCATGATCTACACATGGATAAAATTACATCACGATTTTTCCCATTAAATTTTAAGTCGCCTAACAGTTATACAACACAGTGTATAACTAAAGTAAAAATAAACGGAAAACCATAAGTGAGCTGTCAGGCGATCTGCCCTCAGGAAGTGATGACACAGCGACAGTGAGACACAGGCCATTACACTGTCCTTGGAGGCTGAGCAGAGGCCAGTGAGCGGTCTGCCTGGGGCTCTCTCAGCAGACACCGGAATCCACTGCTCACACGAGATCGCACCAAATAGGCTCATTATCACGCAGAATAGTCAAATAGCCACATTTATAGAAAGGGCTAAACTAAAAATATGTCTACTCTACCTACTAGTGACTAACTAATCAGCTGGGTTCATATTATACTGATATCGAACGATCACATGGACAGTGAGTGATGGCCAATATTAGATGCGCTCTACAGATTGAGGCACTAGATTCCAGAGAAAGTCCGCAAATGTAGGTCGTGGGGTCACTCACCTGATAGCAATCGCAACTGGAAAAAAATACTGCCACTTTTCTGGGAAGTTTGTGCAGACTATGAGACTATGACGACCCTTCTGTCAGCTTTGTGTGGATAGGCCAGGTAATTACAGAAATAGTTACTTACAGTTGTGCTCATAAGTTTACATCCCCTGGCAGACGGTTTGATTGTTTTTGGCCATTTTTCAGAGAATATGAATGATAACACAAAAACCTTTTTTTCACTCATGGTTAGTGCTGTTTACTCTCTTTTTCAAATCATAATGAAAACAGAAACTACCCAAATGTCCATGATCAAAATGTACATATTGTGCATCTGGAAACAAACACCACTTTTTTCAGAGAGTCCTGTATTTCAGCTGAACTTATTTGTGGGTTTTTCTTTGCACCTGAACAATTTTCCTGCCAGTTGTTGCTGCTCATGTAAACTTTAGATCAGGGACATTTGAGTAGTTTCTGGTGTAATTATGATTTGAAAAGAGTAAACACAGTTTTTTATTATGATAATGTCTTCACACAACCACTAACCACGAGTGAAAAAAGGCTTTTGTGTTATCATTCATATTCTCTGAAAAATGGATATAAAATATAGAATTATTCCAGGGTATGTACATTTATGAGCACAACTGTATAATCAGTGTTGGCCAAGTTACTTTCAAACTGTAATATATTCTATATTACTAGTTACAGCTTAAAGATGTAATATGTTTGTATTGCACATTACTGTCTCAACTAGCAGTTACGCGGAGTTACTTTTGGCAACATACAAACTGAAAATAGTGAGAATAATGCCACCGATCAAAAGTGCAGTCGATGATCCTCACCGTCCACATTCTCTCGTTTTGTTTTGAAGGGCATAAGCTACAAAAGTCACGGCAAATCTTCTTCTGCAGCAGTGTCCAACTTGATTTTATTTGGGGAGAGTGTGGCATTTTTTTTGTTCATACATCAATACAAGCCAATTGTAACTCAAGTTGCTTATAATGACTAATATATTACAGTATTGTGTAATACATTATATTTCATAGTTACTGAAAAAAGTAAAAGTAGTAGAAAAAGTGAAAATATTTCTGTAAACCCCACACTGTTCATATTAACTTGGTAAAGCAATGCATTTTGACAATTTGAAGGCAGATCGGCAAAAGCAAATTCCATACAACCTTTAACATATAATATTGATGCTGAATTGGACTGCTGTGGTGGCACATGAATTGAACACAGCAGCTTTATTTCCTCCTGGAACATATCGTGTTGGAGCTTTTGATCTCTGATCTGGGTCATTGCGGATTGCAACAGTAAAACACCACAAGATAAGACAGAGGGCTTTGTTTATAGTAGCTAGAGAAAGATTTCAGGACAAGATGACCATTTACAGAGTTATAGTTCCAACTGTTCAACGGCAATGTTCAGGTGTCAAACAAAATATTCTGTATTCATCAAAGCAAAGACCACCTGACATGGTGAAGTTAGGAACAAAGGTCAGGGGTGAGTAGGTACAAATATTTACTGAAGTACATAACTTTAAAATAATTATACAAGTAGAAGTAAAAAGTAGTGAGATTACTATTATTTGAGCTACAGTAAAAAAGGGGAAAAAAGTAGGCTACTTTTTGTAGTACCATTTGAGCATATACATTTTAGTGTGGACGTAGTAAGACAGACAAAACATTAACGTCAAAAATACATCTTAGAAAATTGACGTTTAAATTAATAAAAATAATTTTAATTAATATTACTGTTTAGCACAGGGGTGCCCAAAGTGGGGCCCAGGGGCCAAATTCGGCCCACGAGATGGTGCTTAGATTTCTAAGAAGTGTTTACTTTGGTTCATTTGTGCACTGAACAGATTCTCAATAGTACCTAAGGACACCAAAACATCATGTCTTACTCAGTAGCACAGTACTTATTAAATATAGGATATTAAACCATATATCTGCTTTCATTTGGTCTTTCTACATGCAAAACAGTATTGTGTTTGGCCTCTTGCCCCGATTTGGCCCTCCATCGAAAAAACCTTGGGCATCCCTGCTCTAGAAGAAGCAAAGAGTGTCAAGTGTACTTAAGCAGTACTACCCGCCTCTGAATATTCATATTTTTGGTACAATGCAATGTAGTTGTACATCTTTAACTGACACTTTATAAAGCAGCTTGATATATTGGGGACATAATATAATCATAGATTGATAAGGGGCTATGCTCAGCTCGTGTAACCATGGCAACACGTCTGGTGTACTTCAAGGGACATAGTAAAGTAAATGTCCCAAAAATAAGTACTTCTTTAGGTAGACTTTAAGCATATAACAGCATCCTTCTTCTCACTCCAGTCGCGGCTGTCTGACTTGTTTAGTTCATGAGTTTTACTACATACTTTTACCACATACCTCGTTAAGTTTTCTATCTCCGGAGGAATACTTTTCAGTCTGTTTCCACCAAGTGACAGTGACTGCAGGCGAAGCATCTGTGTGCACTGAAGAGGGATCTCTTCAAACCTGTTACCACTTAGGTTCAGCACCTCCAGCTGCAAAGATCCAAAGTCTTTGGGCAGAGAATACTCGTTCAGTCGATTGTTTTTGGCTAGTAGTGTTTTTAGCTTGGTTAGCCGTGGAATGCCCTCACATATGGCCGTCAATCTGTTGTTGCTAATGTCCAGAACCTCGAGGTTTCTAAAAAGATAAATAGACGAGGGCAGCGAGACTAACCAATTGTTGTTTAGATAAATCTGCTTGGCGTCTTTTTTCCTCTCGTCACTGATACTGTCCATGTTCAAAGTGCTCAGATTCAGGCGTGAGAAATCAACAACACCGACGCCTGTTGCTGCTGCTGCGGCCCCTTCGTGAAGCTCCATTTTTTGAAAACGATGGCGATTTCTTGTGTCCAAGCCTCAAGCGAAGTTCGCCGCAGTTTTCCCTGAGATCAGTTCAATCCACAGCCCGATGCCCCTCTATTGAAATGCGAACGAAGCGGGACAGAGGGGTCTCTCTACTCACTGGGGCCACTCTTAACCACATTTCGTCAGAAAAAAAGAATGTAGGTCAGTAAAGAGGCATCGGGCTAACTTCTACACAGTCAGCCATGCTTTTGCTGCTGAAAAGATACAACCAGGCTTTCAGTGGGACACGACTGGCTCCCAGAGATTGGCCAATTCTGAGGAGTCACCGCCCACTGATGGACTATTGGCTAATCTCACCATCTGCTTACTACAAGCATAATAGATTATGTAAGAATTTTTACAACTGTAAAATATTGTGTGATATATTATCAACGATTCAATCAATAACTTTGAATAACCCTTTTATACAAGTATAAAACGTGATCCCCCGATCTGCCAACCAGTCAGCGTCCGCGTTCAACTGGACATTATGCAACACCTCTCATCTGTTACATTATGCAAGACTACTCTGAGAGACATGCTGTGAATGAGAAACAAGTCAATTCACAAGTGGGGCTTGACTAGCCAATCCTGTTTCTATCATAGACATTTTCATACTTGATTAGGTCTAATGATTAGCTTGCATAATACGTCAATGTCATATACAGTATAACATAATAATTTTATATTGCACATAAGTGTAGTAGCTACTTTGTTTATTGGCATACATACAGTATATTGTCCACATAATCTCAGCACTTTAAGTGGAATAAAACGTCTGAACCTACTGTAGAAATACATTATTGGGTAGAAAGATTATGAGAATCAAATTCCTGCACACTGACAGTTTGTCAATGTGCAAAGTTGATGAAAAGGAGAGCAATGCTCTTTGCAGGTCTAAGGCACTGGTATAATAAACGGTATAATAAACTAACAAACCCACTACTCTCAACATTCACCATGCACACACTCACACACACACACACACTGGGCATGCATCGATTTACTCGGGCACCGACTGAGGCTAGTCCTTCTGTTAGAGTGATTGTGAAACAACAGGTATAATGTAGTTGCTGGGTTCAGAGCAGAACACTACTCTGAGGATTATTCAAACTCTACATACAAACTTTGGTTTCTGTTTTTACCACACAAGCGTTAAGCCAGCACAGCGAAGGGCACAGCTGTGCTGTTTCACATAATGTAAAATTAAATTAAAGCACCACAGAGACAATGACTATAACCTAAGGACTCCAATTAGAGCCAACATCCAAATACTGTAGAAGTAAGGAAACATTACTTGAGAAGATACAAAACAAACACATTAAACAAGGGTGATAAAATAAAGTCTAAGAGTCTAAGCTACAGAAAAGTCGAAGTGCATTTGTCAAGTAGTGGCATACTGTGACAGTCCTAAATGGCAACTAAATCACCCTCACTCCTCATGCACACTGCCCGACAGCTCCATAAACAACCTGCTAACAGTGTAGGAACACCTCATCACACTACTGCTCAGTGACTTCCATATTCAAAAACAGTGACAACCTTTTACTAAGAAACGTAAAAAATATAATACCTGTAAAAAGCCCTTACAGCGGGGACACAGTAATACAATCAAATACAGTATGACAGTACTGAACACATTGGAGAAAATCGTACAAATGTATAATATAACATAACAGAAACAAAACTATTGGTCAACATCATGTGGCCCCGAAGTCAGTCAAGTATGTAAAGGGGATAACACTGGACGTCCTCTTCTTCATCTGTTCTTCTTCTAGGCCTCTTTTGTGCTGGATTTCATCTTTTCCATTGTTTCCTGGAAAGAAGAAGTTCAATGACATAATTCTCAGTCTTTAAAAAACTCTTAGTTACATGTTGCTGTGGTGTTGACTGTACTAATGAAGTCCTGCTGATTCTTGATTTACTATTTTGAAGAATCTCTTTAACCTTTTTTGTTTGCCACATAATTCCATATGTGTTCATTCATAAAAGAATGCCTTCAATGACAATCTACAATGTAAACAGTCTTTAAATAAAAGAAAAATACAATCCATAAAAAGTGTTTCCAAGCTTTGCCTGTATATTCTTTTCAATCATACAAACCTGATGTTTGTTAAGCTCGGCCACACGGAGGTTCCACTCTTCCTCCGTCATTTCAGCATCAGTATCTGTTGTGTCAGCCATTGCTGCTGTCTTGTCTATGCAGCAAAGATGTAAAATGTTTTATATGTGAGGAAACAATTCCCATGAGGATGATATAGTACTATGGTAGTTACCAGTGCATGTCATGGCAGTGCAGACCCAGTTTCCACAAGCACAAACACAGCGGTTACACTCCACCTGCGTCTCGGCACCGTCCTCATAGGTCTCGTCCTCCAGAGCACACTCTACAAGGAAGAAATGTTGACACAGAATGACACAGCAGTTTCCTGTCATCTGTACAGGCAATAATTAAACATAGGTGAGAGTTAGCCTGGTCAACCACACCCACTATTTTCTGGTCAAAAGGAGGTGGGTATAGCACCGAGCGTTAGACGCATTGAACCTTGGTGGTTAAACTACCTGCCCAGTGTGCCGCGACCGGGACGACAACCACACTGCTCCTCCCGAGGCCGAAGTTTGGCTATCGGTCGGATTCTCCTCTCCCGTACCCTGGAATAGACCTCACTGGGGAGGCTGAGGAGTGTGATCCCCCTGTAGTTGGACCACACCCTCCGGTAACCATTCTCACAGAGACGTGTCTCACAGATAGAAGGTCCCGGGTTGGACTCCTGTGCCAGACAGGGCCTTTCTGTGTGGATTTGCATGTACTCCCCGCGCCTGTGTTGGTTTCTGCTGGGTGCTCCAGGTTCCCCTACCACTAAATTATGTACTGTACAATAGGATCCCATCAGGGGCCAGGACTCCCGTGAAAAAGAGTTTCTTAATCTCACTGACTTCCCTGGCTACATAAAGGTAAAAAAAAAAAGGCACTATCCCCAACTGCCAAGCTATGTTGCAGAGATATGTCAGCCAAGACAGTCCGATAACATCCAGAGACTTTAGGTACTCAGGACAGATCTCATCCACCCCCGGAGCCTCATCACCTTGGAGCTTTCTAACCACCTTTCTAACCACCTGGGTGATGAACGAGTCTATCCGAAAGTCTGCAGTCTCTGCTTCCTTATTGTAAGACGTGATGGAGGGATTGAGTCCATTGACCACCCGACAATGTCCCCAGTTGAGGTTAGCAGCTCCCCACCAGTGTTAGTGGAGCACTGCTTCTCCTTTCTGAGGCGCCGGACGGTTTGCCAGAATATGCTATAGTTTCCCAACCAGGGGTACGGGGACCCCTGGGGGTACCCAAGAGGTTAGCAGGGGGTACTTTGGCATAATTTCAGATAAAAAATAAGATAAAACAAATTGTATTTTTGATTATTATGGTCAAAGAAAAGACATTTTAAAACATTTGTAGTGTAAAGAGTGATCTTTTGAGAGTATTTAGCTGTCTTTCACCTGATGATTTGGAGTTTTTGTCATTCACTTTCCAACTGATCAACAAAACCATCGAGCAGGGGGGACTCTGAGCACAAATGAAAGGCCCAACGGGTACGTGAGACAAAAAAGCTCGGGAACCACTGCAATAGGTAACGGGTCAGACAAAGGGCAGCTTCGCACAGATAACTAGTATAATATCGAGGACCGTGATGCTGTCTGGTATAGCGCAGCCCGGGCCCCACCCTGGAGCCAGGCCTGGGGTTAGGGCTCGCATACGAGGGCCTGGTGATCGGGCCTTTGCCCACGGGGCCCGGCCGGGCTCAGCCCGAAGGGACGAGATGGACCTGCTCTCCTGTGGGATCATCACCCAGAGGGAGCCATAGGGGTCGGGTACAGAGAGGACTGGGCAGCAGTCAGGGGCGAGTGCCTTGACAGCCCGGTCCACGCACACAGCACCGGGCTGTGGGGAGGTGGATGCAATAACAGTGTTTAATTTTTATATCCTATCAAATAATACCTCTTACTATCACGCAGCTTTGCTTACATTATCGGCTGAAACATCATTTTAAACTCACTTTTCTCTGGTGGATTAAACCCAGGCTTCAGGCAGTTGAGGAACTCATCGAAGCTGAGCTTCCAGTCAGCATTTTCATCAGAGAGCTCAATGAGGGCATCAACACACAGGCTCCTGAAAGTAAATAAAGTGAGTAATATTGTAGATATTTATGAACCATTGTCATACAATGATGAGGATTTATGTTTGCAAATACAGAGAACAAATTACACAGATCAGACCTGAGCAGCTTGTTGCTCTCCTGGTCTGCGTATGACTGCATCTCCACAACAGACTCATTGTGCTGGATGAATTTAAGCAGCTCGGAGGAATCCATCTGAGCATCACCATTGTCGTAGGACTATACAAACACAGGGCATGAAACATTAACAAAAAGGACCCTTTAGCATGTGCAAGAACTGCTTTCAAGTCACAAAGTGAAGTATGGCAATGGGTTTTATAAATAGCATGCCCACCTTGAAGTATTTGAACAGGATGTCAGAAATGTTGGAGCCTTTGACAAACCATCCATCTGGAACAACCTCAGTCTGAAGCCACTGGATGATCCGGCCTCTCAGTTCATTGCGGTCAGCAGCAAAGCACACCACTGTACAGATGTTAATCAATTTTATGGACACAACCAAGTACTGCACTTTATGATCATTGTGACCTTTTAGAGAATGTCAAGGTTTACAGAACACTATTGTCCTCTATAAAAAGTTTGCACACAGACCTGGACTAGCTGCAGCCTTGTCTGTCTTCTTCTCTGAGGGTAGAAAAACAACAAGTAAATTACCAGAAACAAAATACATCTTTTTATTTTGGACAAACACATTTTTGATATGTAATTATTATTTTATCATTTTGTGTAGTAAAACATTGGTACCATGGTGCAATGAGAAGTGACTAATCTTCCAGTGAGACCACCAGTGAAAGTTCACTTTAGATAAGATATGACGATATTAGATGAATTCACTGATAAACCTTGTAACTCTGCTGAATACACCAAATGTCAAAGATAGCTATAAAACAATAAAGCCTTGAACTCAATAACCCAACACATCATGGATATATGCTTGATCAGAGATCACCTACGAAACAGCATTATCGGAATGATGAGACAGGTGCCACTTTATGTGGGGTATAAAACATGTTATCCTCTTCAGACTTAAGTATATTATGAGCAAAGAGGGCAGCCAATTGGCCTGGGACCAAAGGAAGTGTGTATATTCCACAATAACATTAGCTGTCTTGTATAGCGTGTGCATATTGCAGCCATACCCTGGCAGTGTCCATCATAAGCCACTTGGATCTTCAGCCCAGTCAGACAGGCATCTCTGTGGAGCTCACAGTGGTTCCTGTAGGTTTTACCATTGCTGCCACACACTGACCTCTTGTGGGGTTTGCAGCTCTAGAACAGCAAATGTAAAAATAATCAGGCCTATTACTTAAGATATGCCAAGAAGAAGAACAATGAGTCAACCATGCAGCGGGACTCACCTCGATACACAGGCAGCTCGGCTCGCCCTTTTCACTCACTGCACACTCTCTGCCAGCTCCACAGAACACATTGGCACACACTTTGCTCTTACTCTGCAGCTCCTGAAAAAGAGAACAATAAAACTTTTGGTACATGGTTTTCAAAATTCATAAGTTATCCAAATTGTGATTGGTAGTCACACAGTATTTGCTATTATTACGTTGCTCATTCACACTTGAATAAAAGTACAGTATTCAGTATCTGAGGACAATCTCCTCTAGATGGTGCTGCACCACATGCTAAGCAAAGCACATACAGTACATTTCACCTAGATAACTTTATACACAATTCAGACTTAATCATATTTATAAAACACAACTCATTTAGCCACTTTTGCTACAAGTGCAGTAGGCTCAATTTGACATTTGGGGCATTTTGGATTGTAAATCCTTAATGAAGGACTTAAGAATTACCAGATGCACGAGGTATAAGAAGACCGACAATTGTTACAGTCAGTGTTTCCATTGAACTGGTGATATGCAATCCTAGCATTTACAATGTGAACAGCTGTTTGTGCACAGTCTTCTCTTTGAGTCAACGCAAGCGCAAACAGCCAGAAACTAATTGTGGAATTCCTCAAAAGTTGAAAAGACTTTCCGAGGTAAAGGCGTTAAACAAAGCCATGTCTACATGTCAAAAACAGTTTCTGGATTGATCTGTGGGTCATCCTCAAATATGAAAAGTGTAAAGTATCCATCCAGCCTTCAAGCACAACTTGCCAAAAGACTTTTCTTGAAAACGACAACCAATCAGAGGACGCCAAGCGGAGTCTGCAGAGCCGTTTCTGTGGACAGTATGCCCTCCTCCTCCTCTCCCTGTCTGAGCCTGGGCCTGTGTGTATACAGGGTGTTCCCACATCTGGAGTGTGAGCCATGTTTTCCTTTGGGCCCATTCCCATGCTTAGTGAAATCTTTTCTCTCCACTCCCCTCCTCCCTAAGCTGCCATTTCCTGAGCGAGCCAGACAGAGGGCCGGCGCGGGGTCTGAGAACACGTGAGCTGCTCAGTCCAGTATGGAATCTGGGCTGAAACATACAGAGGTGCCTCTTTTCACCATCAAAGTTTGATTATGTAGCAGTCTGACTTTTAAATAATGCAGGTATATGATAAAAAAAATTCTACATCGATTATCTTATTTAATTACTCAGTTTGAGACTAATGTAAACCGAATAACCTGTTCCAGCCATTTGCACTGCTCTATTTGCACTATCAACATCGCAATTTTAAACCTGCAATAACCTATCCGCAAAAGGCTGAGGTTTTCATTCCTGTGTTCTCCTCATAAACATGTTGAGTGATGATACAGTACTTTTCTGGGGCTGCCCCAGAACGGTGCTACTGAACTTATTTAAGTCTATTTTCTCTATTATTAATCTCCTGCAGCACAAAGCTGAAATGTAATAAATGAGGACTGCAGTGTATATAACAGCAGTTTTAAAAGTATATTTTTGCAGCCAATAATATTGCTTTAAAAACTTACAACATAAATACAAGGACCTGACCGATAATATACTGTATAGGCAATCAGAGGAATATTGTCTATCGCCCGAACTTCAGCCAATGCGGCCAATCTGAAAACTAGTCATGTTTGAAAGCTTATTGAAAACAAAACAAAAATTGAAATAATTATGCCAATACATATTCATTTAACAGGCTGAAAAAGCCCCAAATGTGTAGAGTCAATATTTTGCTCACTACCTTTTTTAGGGTGCCTATGATATTGTGGTGCACCTGAATGCAGCAATGACAAGCTTGATAAGATTGAATGATAAGACTATAAACAATTTTAAATAAATGACCTTATAACAAATTGTTTTCAAAACTGATAACTGTATTTCTGTGATTGAAATCTTGCTATAGTAATACATATTTAGGCTGTTTGGGAGGTTTAAATAAATTATATTTACAACAAATTTAATCATATTGCCTACATATCGGCTATCAGCCTTTCCTTCATAGCAATATCTGAACCATAAAATTGGTTGGGCCCTAATAAAAACATAATGTTAAAATTGCAAATCAAATCGCAATTTCTGTCTGTAATATCACCATTAGGTTTTAGTCAAAATCATACAGCTCTAATGTCAGTAGTTTTGACATTTTACCTGAGGTCCCTGGGTAATAGGGCTTAAGATTAAAACTAAATAAAAATATGTTGTAACACTGTTGCCCATGATACCGTAAGGTAGAGCCTAAGCTTGAGTAGAAAAAATAATTTGACCTTTTCATTATGAGGCTTAACAGAGATAACAGAGGGGTATGAATCCTTCCTGGACCCAGTGGACTCTAGTGACTAACTCTCACTAATGACAGAAGGAGGCAGCGCAAGTCACCTGCAAAAGCTGCAGTGGAGATGTTTTGACCCGGGGCCAGAGAGACAACCGAGGAGAACGTTTAAAAAAAAAAAGTCATTTCCATGCATGAATTAGGCGCAGATTTGTACTCCAAAGTTGAAGTCCTGCAAAAGCTTCAAAGTGTTGCCGTGTGGCCCGCAGCACGCTGGAAAACTCAGTGTTACAGATTGTTGAAACCTGTGGAAACCTCTGATGGGGGACATGAATAATGGATAGCAGTCTCACAAATGCGGGCAGTTCCCCCACATATTGCTGTGCCCGTCCGGTGCGCCAAAAAAGAATCAGTATCCCTGACATTTGGTTAATGAAAACACAGGCGCCGGGGCTGTTGCTATGGTGAGAGCCTGTTCCAGCTCGTGTTGTGGCAGGATTACATCGGTGTCAATCAAAATGGTGAGCAGGAGGGATAATAAGATCACAGTGGAGGATGTGATGTGGACTGTCACTTACAGAGGGATGCACAAGTGCCTTTAATAAAGCTAAGGAATCCGAAATGAGCAGAAACATAATCTCACAAAGGCAAGTACTCACAAATGAATTCTGCCACTTATCTGGAGGCTGTTTACATCAGATTATATTGAACAACTGTGGTACAGAAGCAAACCTGCACTGTAGACATTTTGTTTGCAATCTGTTTTTGTGCTCATGCACAATTTGTGAGGAGTTCCAAGTTTATATATTTTATTCAAGGCCAAGGAAGTATTTTAATAGCGGTAACCACAGCTGATGGTTTGAGATGCATGTGGACCAGAATATTTCCAAAATGACTGTTAAAATTAAGTAAAATTATCTGTAGTATTTGTACTTGTAAGTACAATGAGATGCTTTCTTCTTATTTTAGTTGCAAAACTACTTGTTCCATTGGCATATTATTTTACTTACCTACTCAAATCAAGGGCAACTATACAGGGTGTCCATAAAGTCTCTTTACAACAAAAAACAAACTTACAAAGGTAGTTGATAAGATATCTTAACCAGATTTGTTCTATTGTAATCAGAGTTTATCAACGTTTGTAATCACATTGAAATTGGGGACATTGGGGACTGCATGTTCCTCAGTTCCTCAATCATATTATTTCTAGACCGAGGGATAGGAAGGAATGGGCCAAGTCTTTGGCCGCCACGTTCACCAGTTCACAAGCTCCAGTGGTGGGCAGTAACAAAGTAAATTTACTAAAAGTACTGTAATTAAGTAGAGTTTTGGTGGATCTGTACTTTACTTTCAAGATTCAAGATTCAAGATTTGTATTTGTCAAACCACGTGAATGGTTTGAAATTATGTTTCTCTCATGCTTGATTGTGGAGCGGGGGGAGGGGAAGAGCGGGGGAGGGGGGAGAGGGGTGGGAGGGAGGGCACGGAGTTCAGCTTCCCGATGGCCCTGAGTACGAAACTGTTCCTCAGTCGACTGGAACTGACCCGTAGATTCCGCAGTCTCCTCCCTGAAGGCATCACCCTGAAGAGACTGTGTGATGGGTGCAAAGGGTCCCTGGTGATTTTGATGGCTTGAGTAGTATTTCTGTTATTACTCCACTACATTTGACAAACAAATATAATACTTTCTACTCCACTACACTTATAAAAAAGCACTCTTTACTCCTTACTTACGGAGTGCAGACAAGTTGGTCACATTGTGTTTTTTTCTCTGATTTAATATCATTATTATATCCACCCCGGAACAGAAGGTGGCGCTGTGTTTAATGCCACTGACATACAATGGTGTTTTCTAATTTAGTATCAATATACGTTAAACCAGGGTGAACTGAAGAGGAAAAGACTCAAATACATCAGAAGTATTGTATGTTTCACAACACTCATTTAAGGTGACTTTTTACTTTGAATACCAAAGTACTTTATAAAGCAGATACTTCAGTACTTTGCCTTCACTTTCATTGTAATAATATTTGACCAGTAGCATCTGTACTTTTACTCAAGTAATGAAATGAAGTACTTTGCCCACTACCACTGCTCACAGCCCGCGATATTAAGTTGCACACTCTTTGTTTCTCATGTGGATGTATTAATTAACCCGGTCAGCAGCAGATGTCCCCAAACACACACCGAGTCAGCATAAACAAACACTGCTGTCCTGCTTTAATGACATCAAATTTTCATCTCAGCCAACAAATCCTGCCTTATATTCTGCCACTGACAGGAGCGGGAGCCATGATAAGTGCGTGATGATTCATAACAGATTAAGTCGAACTCATTATAGAAACAGCAGCCTCCAGCATATTCCACATTGTATACAAACACATTCTAATCTTATTTATCATCATTTTGGGGGGAGTTCAAATTATTTCAAGCTTTTAAGAAGATTAAAATACCCAAGTGACACATTGCCTTCTATTTGTGAGATGACTTTCAGTTCTAGTCTGTACTTTAATTTCTCCTGTAGTTGTTCCCAGTGCCACGACTAGATACTGGTATTGGATATTGGAGCAGATACCGTAAAAATTACAATTACAACTTAATTGAAGTGATTATGGACAAGCTGCATGTCATTCAAAAGCGCTACGCCATAGTACTATTGATCACTGCGCAACATCCTGCAGTTAGCAGCAGTTTGCTAAGGTGAGCTTCAACCAGTCAAGGCTGCGACAAAAGCTAATACTGTGTCACACCTGAAGTAGGGACATTTTGGCCACTAGTGTGTGCATTTTAGTTGCACACACGTTTAGTGACGTCACCAGTCCAAAGTCGAATGCCTCAATCTGAATGTGAATAGGAAAAATCTGGATAACATCTGAATTTGCTCAGCTCATTTTGTTGCTGGTAGGTAATTTGATATTTGTGTATCGGTATTTGCTTTTATTCAACTGTTAGCAATTATTTGTGGTAACAAATATTGGTAACATGCACGCTTTTCTTTACTATTTCAAGCCTGTGTGTAACAATTGCAGGGCTATAACTTTATAACTTGAAATATAACAACTAATGTCTGTTTAGTATAAAGCAGTGCTTCTCAAACTGTTAACATCTTTATTACTAGTTAGTAATCAATGCATTTTTATTGACATCGTCAGGTTCTGCATTTCGAATCAGGTTAATTTTATGTAGGCATAAATCCAAAGCTTAATAATAATAACGATCATAATATTTAATTTCTATCCCAATTTTGAAGTATTTTTGGCTTGTTAGGGCGACTTAGTGGGTTAGGTGGTCCTCAAAACATGTTTGGAGCAGAAAGTGGTCCTTGGTCTGATAAAGTTTGAGAAAGAGAATGATCATGTCAAATATCGATTGGACTAACTTACGGGAGGCAAGATAGCAATTCCCCACTGAACAAGCTGGGAATCCATGTGGTATGGATGTTCACTGCCGATTAACTTGAGTTTGCTCATGTAACGATCTTTTTCGTTGGCGGCTAGTCTTTCTCTATATACTGTATCTGGTCAACTGTGTGATAAGTTTTGGAGTGCGATATGTCTTTCGCGAAACTGAGTTTTTGTCCATAATTGTATGCCGCGTCTCATTAAGTGGAGTGAGCTGTATCTCTGTCATGGCGGCGCATCTGGGTCTTCGCCAGATTTATGACATTGGTGAAACCACCCTATAATACATTAATGATCAGATCACTGTATGTTTGAAGTTGTCTATTTAATGTAACAAGGACAAGTCACTTTTTCACTCACTCCAAATTCATTGCAGTTTCTTTGGATAAACAACAAATATGTCTCTACAAACATACTTCTGTGAAAATCTTACAGTATGAGTATTGGTATTGGAAGCATAAAGACTGGATCGGTGCATCTCTAGCCATGACCTTTGATGGCAGCAGCATAATGTGACCAGCTGCAGACCAGAGGATGACCTTTGTACATCTTAAAACATGACACGTTAAAAAATATATTTTAAGCTTTTTTACTTGTTACTTCACCAATTAGGAGGTGTTTATACTGATGCTATTTTGTTGGCGAGTTTAGCAAAAAAAAATATATATAATGCTGTTTAATAGCAATACAGAGACGGTACTACTTAAAATTAGTGACGGAAACATAACGTTTTTAGTTAAGATCCTCAATTACAGCCAGTGGCCACAGAAGCTCAGCCCTAATGGATAAGAACATGTCGCACTGTTCCAGCCTCAATCATGTGCCAAAAGACAAACAATGCTTTAGTGTCTCATCCACCAAAATCTACAGGAAAAAAAAATTACAATAAATAGTGCTTTTGTTTCGATACCAGTACTTTTTTGGATAACTGAAGTAAATTATTGGTCATCTAGAACCATACAACAGAACAATAATGGCCATTTATTCCATCAAAGAATATTCCTTTTCATTTTTTATCGCTGTGCTGAAACAACCAAGTAACTTTCTTTAGTGCTGTCTCAGGACCCCCCCCCCAGGCATCAAAACTTGCTCTAAAGGAAAAGTTTTCGGTACCTTCTATTTTTCAATCAATCAATTCATGTTTGTATAGCCCAGTATCACAAAAGTTGCCTCAAAGGGTTTCACGTTCACTCAAACATATGCAATGTCCAAACAATAAAATCCATCCATCCTTAGATCCTTGATTTGATACCATTAGTACTTTTTTTCCCCGATACCAACGGTGCCCAGTCCTAACAATAAATGTACTATTCCAAATGTGCGTGTTACATCCAGACTCCTGCCTATTTTTCATCCATCCTCTCAGACACATTTGTTTTTTCTCCAACGCACGTTCTTTCTGCTGAGGAAAAAAAGCATATAATTGCTTCACTGATTAACATTGAGTAGATTGTGAGAGATTGCATAACGCATGTCTCAAACCAGAAACCGTTCCTCCATAATGGAAGATAATGGGCTGTTACCTTTCCCTTCATCTCTGCATGACTTTACCACACACAGCACACACTCACGCCGCGGTGCTACTGCTCCATTGACCTGTAGCGGCCTGATCAATGTACTGGACATCCAGAGGGATCTGTTCCTCCCTGCACCCTGCCCCGCATTAGCATAAAATATCGATATACACCTAGAGGAGAAAATGGCATGATGGATGTGGTGCTATAGTTATAAAATATAAACGAAGAAGTATGGATTTCATCTTAGCCAGTCAAATTCAGTTTTATAGAACAGATTGAGCTTTAAAGTAGATGTGCAATCCGAGTGTAAATGCTCCCCTTCAGCGTGTGCAGTGCAGTGGAAGATGGCTAAATCAGCAATATGTTTAAGGTGAACTGAGCTGTGGCACATTTAAAAAGGTGAGGGGTGGTTGAGAGCCTCAGAGACACTGCACCAATGATAATGAAATGTGAGGAGGTTCATAAATGTGGCTATTATAGGATGGATGGGCTTGCTGCAGCATTGCACTGAATGAAACAGAGTCAAATGGCGGCGTAATGTAGAGTAGACAAACATGTGGCCCTTTGTCTGTCAGAGCGTATCGGCTGTGTGTTTTCATAAATAATATATTGTGGTATTTTGCAGCTTTAATTATTGAAACAGAACATTCACATCTAGTCAAGAAGACGAAAACATGATGGTTGGAACTGCTTTTTGCTTCAATATCGGGGGAAAAAGACAATGAAAACGTAATGAAAATCAAATCAATCTTTTCTTGAGGGCTGGTGAAATCTGAGAAAGAGCTACAACTTTTAAAAATATACTAGAGTGTGCTTTAACAAAATATAGACCTACCAGCTGTAACCCGGCCTACGGCCGGGCCTCTGCAGCTCCACATTCGATGAACTGAGCTTATGAATTATATAGAAATAGGGAATAGCGCTTTTGCCTCACAGCAAGAAGGTCCCAGGTTCGATTCCTGGCCCGTGCGGCCTTTCTGCGTTTTTGCAGGTTTCTCCCCGTGTCTGGATGTGTTTCCTCCGGGTGCTCTCCCCCATCAACCCAAAACATGCACATTAGGTTAAATCCTCCAGCCAGGTGATTCTGACCATGAGCCTGGCTCCACATCTGGAGATCGGTCCCCAGGCGCCCCAGAACCTGAGTTTCTCTGCTCCGCCTCTGCATCAAAGCTGCGCTCAGCTCCGCTCCCACCACTTTCGCTTCCCTCTTTCTGCTCATCTCTCACTCTGCGCGATGAGCACAGGCTTCAGCACTACAGGCTCCAGAGAACACTACACAGGTGTTCTCAGAGTCTGAACTCCTGTTTTCTAATGAACTTATTACGTTATGTTTGTTGTATGAACGGGGAAACGTGCATCACTCTAAGCTCCGTGTGTTAATCATTGGCCGCATTGACAGAAACTTCTGTAACTCTTCCTCATCGTTGTCATTGAATTAAAAGGCCGTTTTGTCAATTGTATTAAAAACAACAGCGCAAATATTGTGGTGCCCTCGGAGAACTTGGTGCCCCACGCACAACGCGTTACCAGTGACGGCGCTGGGGACAACGGCAACGAAGGTGCTCGGCCTCTCGGCCAGCGACACCTTCGTTGCCGTTGTCCCACCACCTCCGTGCGCCACACATTACCTTCACGTTGCTGCCGCTGCTGTTCTCGCTTCTCCCTTGTCAAACTCGCTTCTCTCTCACGCATGCTTCCCCTTGTCCACTCGCAGGTGTGCAGATTAGGCTCAGGCTGCATTAGTTGGTAGCATGGAGTTTCAGTATTGGCGATAGAGGGCAGCATTACGTAACCCAGCGTACAGCCTGCCGGAATATACTGCCCGTGTGCCCGAAGAAGAAAAAAACATGGCGGTGGGAAAAGCTTATTTTGGACATCCAAACATGGATATATCTTCCAAACGGCGATGACATGCCAT
>OMNZ01030073.1:0-12160 GCA_900303255.1 Lesueurigobius sanzi
GCAAGCTGGTTAATAGATAAACACCAAAACGTTTTGACGCTGAAGAGTCTTCATCAGGATAGTTTTATTGATATTTAGAGATAATGACTTGCATTTGAACCATTTGTCCACTCTTAAGCGATTCTGGGAGACTGTTTAGACTTTTGAGTGACAACAATAGATGAGGTGACAGTACAGCATGTGTTAGATTTGCTGCAGTGATGAAAAGACAAACAGAAAAACAGTCTAAATGAGCGAACAAACACACTCAGATATGAAATAAGAGCTGCAGAATATTTGATGGATTTAATGACAATATTATTAACGCCTTATATCCAAATAGCACCTTTCAGTATATTTCATTTTCCTTTCATTTTCCGTACTCGGTTGAGGTAGCTACTGTTTTAGGTTCGTAGCTGGATTCAAACCACCAACCTCTGGATCCGTGAATGAACGCTCTAGCCACTGTCGCCCCAAGGTTACGGCACCTCGTCTTTGCTTCCGACATCAGACAAGATCAAATCATTAAACACTCCTTTTTCCCCCACAAGCTCAACACAGCCTTTTTATCATTTTTTTTCTTTTTCTTTTCAACAGATTTGTTTTTGTTTTGCTGCAGGTTTTGAATCCAAATTAAAAAATCCCCAAATGACTGGACAGCATATTGAAAATCTAGCGGGTGTGCAGTAGAGCCGGGCAATATACTAAGAGAATTTGTTATTGTTGCTTGGAAGATATACAAATGTACAATATCGGGTATATTTTCAGTCAAGACATGAACAAAAAGCTGTGAAAACTGCTGCTAAAACATAAAAATGAAAAATACTTGATGTGTAATCTCTCAAAAAGGTATAATAATATTCATTTTTCTGCACTTTAGCAGTTTATTCAAGACAATTATCTTTTTGACGACTCCACAATCTGAAATAATACATTTACAAGCACATTTTTACTCAGGCTGTGCTTAATACAGTATATCGTATTGGCAAAACATCGCTACGGATCGTGATACGCAAAGTATAAGAGAAAATGAATGAAATCTGCTTGTTTTACCCCATGGTTTATTCATAACACATCACAACACGCTCACTAACTACTGCAATTACAGCTTTCAGTTGCTGAACATGTTTAGCATAATAAAAACTACTATTTATTGTACCTATGAGGTTGTTTTTCTTCAGTTTCTTTGGAATATGTATTGTATTATGGACGCTGTATTACGTACGCATCATACTGTGGGCCCTGTATCGGGATATGTATCGTATCGTGAAGTTGTTGGCAATACCCAGCCCTGTTTGGAAGATATACAAATTTACAATATCGAGTATATCTTCAGAAATGAACAAAAAGCTGCAAAAACTGCTACTAAAATTTTTTTTTTTTTTAAAGTATCCTTGATGTGTAGTCTTTTTTTCCTTTTTTTTGCAGTTTATTCAAGACAATTATCTTTTTGAAGACACCGCAATCTGAATGAATACATTTACGAGCACATTTTTACATATTTTTGATGGTTTACAAAAATAAGGCTTGATCATCGTTATCGAGAATGTCCCCCTAAATATCGAGATGGTATGTTTGCGTCTCTGCACACCTTCCCAACAATTCTCCTCCCTGCAGATGTTGTAAACAGTGGTGGCTGCATTCTTACTTTTGATTTCTAGACACTCATTATGTGGTCTGTTTGTGACATTGGTACATCCTGAAATAAGAAGTCACACCTCGTCTTCGCCTCGTAGTTAAACATTAGTCCCATAACAATCAGAGGAGTAATCCATTTATAACACGCTGCCTCGCGTCGTGAGGCTGAAGCCTGAAGTGTTGTGATCACTCTCAGCGGGACCTTTGTGCTTAAGTGCAAGACACGGGTGCCAGACATACAGCCCGACGTGGAGAGGTGTAAATTCATTCTCATTAGTGCCACAAGGGGAAGGCGTCTGTTGAACTGGGGGAGTATCTGCTGACCTGGCAACTTTACTATGAATCATTGCATCTCCGAGTACGGGACCAAAGCAGGCCCTCAAGGTAAATTGGTGGTAATAAAATCTACAGTGCAATTGTATTATGAGACAAACACAATCCGCGCTTCTTAAGAATTGTTTGTTGGCCATCTGGAAATATTTTTAAAGGAATTATGTTGACAAGACCTGATGTGTTAAATATATTTTTAAAAAGGGCACAGTTGTAAAAGCCCATCTGTCTGTGTAAATAGGCATTTCATTTAGCATTCACACTAATCTTTGCTTGCGATATAGAACAGCGCTCCTTTTCCAAATTCACCCTGGACAGCCCCCGTGATTGGCCGCCCAATCAGCCGAGAAGCCAGTATCACAGATGCTGTCTCTCTAACTAATTGCATGAAGGCAGCGCGGTGCGGAAGACGCAGGTGCTCGTTCTTGTTGTGAAGTGACTTTGGCGCTTTTTGCCTCCTTGTGTTTTCTGGAAGTTCTGAGCAAATATTTTCGGAGTCGTCCTTAGCTGGAATTTGATTGCATGTTAAAGTACAATTGTGGAGGGGGCGCGCACAAAGGGTGTGTTAACAGTGGCAATGAGGAGAGAAATCACACTCATCAAAAGGAAATGCTACTTTTTATTAGCAAGGCACAGTGAAAGCCAGCTGCTCATCGGAGGAATGCTCAGAGGAAGTTACAGCAGAAAATTAGATTTGAGTCAATGAAAATCTGCCATTTTATAAACAGCACTTTAAAGTAATTCAGCAGGTCTTCTTTGTACAACTCCAAAACATTCAAAATCTACTGCATAGTATGTAAACTTATGCAGCATATCGGTATTAGTATCATAATTAACAATAACCAAGCCCCAAACATCAAATAGGCACAGATCAAAATACAAAAGGCACTGGTGAAAACAATCAAAACCTTAAACATATACAGTAAATTGAATCTTGAAATCAACAGATTGAAATGACAACTATGTGCTAAGTCAAACTCACATGCTGCTATGGACCTCCAGAGGTTGCCTATTTCCCTGTCGCTATAATAATTAATCCTTGCTTACACTCATTAAAGCGCACCTTTCCTCCATGAAATCCCACAGATCAATAAAAATGCATCGCGTAAATATGCATTTACATTTGAAAATCAATTATTCTTCTTTGCTTTGGTTTTTCTTGCACTGCCCTTTGTTTCATCATTGGTATCACACCCGAACAGAGGCACTGAAATGTATGCCTATATTCAACATTATCCATATTTTCCGGACTATAAGTCGCCCTGGAGTATAGGTTGCATTTTTGGGGGGAAATTTATTTGACAAAATCCGAGACAAAGAACAGAATAAGAGAAGAACATGAATGTTTAACATTAATTTAGTTTTTTTGCATTTTTATCTGTTAGATATACTAGGCATGTTTGTACTGTCCTGGTCCTGGATGAATTTCTGCCTCGGTAGACAATAAACTTTCTTTCTATTTCTAACAGACATTTCATCTTGAAAGGCAAGTTATAATAATAATAGAATAGAGAACAAAAGGCTGAATAGGTGTCTGCTATGTTAACGTAACATATTAACAGTTTTTCAGATAACTATAGCATAAAGAACAGAATCAGTGTGAAAATAACGAACATGTGAAATTTTATACCTGTTATTATATGCCCTGAAGAAGACCTCACGGTGGTCTGTCCCAGTAGCCTCAATAAAGGACTTTTATGTAAGTTAGAGTGCCTCGGATCCTCTCTTCTACATGTGAAATTATATATTTTAATATATAAGTCGCACCTGAGTATAAGTCGCAGGACCAGCCAAACAATGAGAAAAAGTGTGACTTATATTCCAGAAAATATGTTTGTTAAATAGACACATGGATGAGCTGTACCATAATAAAATGGTGTTTCCTTCTTGCCATATCTTATTTTTTCCACAATTCTACAGTGTTGCCTACCTTTCCTTTCAATGGAGTTGTTCTAGTGAACACACCTTGCCCTTGGCCACGTGCCCATACCGGCACTCTCAGTAAGTCCTCTAATGTTGGACTCTACTCTTGGCCCACTGTGAGCACCTGGATCTCGGGTTATGTTGGAGATGTCTACAAGCTCTCTCCTCTGGGTCATAGCGAACATAATGTGCTCCAGCTTGCTGCGGATGGATGAGTAGTGACACTGCCGCTCTTTGGTCAGTTTATACAAACACTCTTGTAATTCTTTGTCTTTGTACTCGTGGTTGAGGAGGTGCTTGGTCAGAGGGGTTTTGCTTTGGTTTTGGTCGCTGGTGTTTTGTGATTCAGGGGCAACTTGCAACTCAGCGTGCATATCGCCGTCTCCATAGGAAAAGCTGGTCTGTGTTGAAGCGTGGCACTGCTCATCGTCATCACTCTTTATTTTGTTGCTACCAGCCAGGATCTCCTCATTCTCTATGTTCTCGCCTAAAGTAGATGCATCAGAGTCCAGACTTCCCTCGCGCTTCACCTCAGCAGGTGTTTCTCCTTCAGGCTGGACCAGCGACTTGTGCGGAGTGCGTGTTGGAGTGCTAGTAACACACAAATTCTCAGTAAGTCTCTGCTTTGGCACAAAAGGGGATGTGGGCACCATTGGTTTGAGGAATTGATGATCGAAGATGCCGCTGTTTCGGACACTGGGGGGTCTGTGGCTGTTCAGAGGTGAGGACTGAGCGTAGAGGATTCGAAACTCCTCGTCAAATTTCTCTGATATCTGCCCAGAGAGCTCTATCAGGTTGCTGCTGTTGAGTTTGCCGTCCGTCCAATTGAATCTGTGGGGAATATGAAGGGGTTTATTTTTCAGGACAGGTGCAAAATTGCGAGTGCAAGCTGAAAAATAGAATTTAACTACTTTTGGACATGCTGCACCTGTTTTACCATTTGAAACTGCATGTATTACAGTATGCTACTTGTTTTGCACATGAGCATATGCTTGGTAAACAACCCGCAAAGGGTATTTACTAGAGATGCACCGATCCAGCTTTTTTGCCTCAGATACCATTACTTTGGGTTACAGTATCTACCGATCTACCTTATCCGATACCGGAACAATAAAAAATTAAAAAGTAGGTTTGTAGAGGACATATTTGTTGTTTATGTAAAGAAACTGTTTTGTATTGAGTAAATAGCTGACTGGTCTGTTATATTAATATAGAGAACATAAAATAATCTGATATGGTTTATCAGTAATTCTGTAACAGTATTTCGCAAACTAAAATACAAATGCAGACCTTGAACATTGGACAGTATTATTACACTACTTGTGATGTGACTTAGTCATTGGTTAAAGCTAGCATTTTGCGAGGCGATCAATAGTACCGTATTTTCCGGACTATAGTTTTTTTTTATTTTACCTTTATTTAACCAGGAACGTCCCATTGAGATTAAGAACCTCTTTTTCAAGGGAATCCTAAATATAAGTCGCACTTTTTCTCATAGTTTGGCTGGTCCTGCGACTTATACTCAGGTGCGACTTATATATTAATTAATATGTTACGTTAACATACCAGACACCTATTCAGTTTGTTGTTTATGCTTCGTGTAGCTGAATAACCATCACTGTGCTACGTTAGCATCTATTCAGCCTGTTGTTCTCTATTCTATTGTAATTATTATAACTTGCCTTTCAAGATGTCTGTTCTTGGTCTCGGATTTTGTAAAATAAATTTCCCCAAAAAATGTGAGATATGTTTTTTCTTCTTTATTATGCACTTTTTGGCTGGTGCGACTTATACTCCGGAGCGACTTATAGTGCGGAAAATACAAATACAATACTATTGCAAATATTACACATTCTACAGGGAAAGTGCTTTCAAATGACATACAGCATGTCTATATTTACTTCATTAAGATGGTGAAAGTATCGGATATTTTGAATCGTATTCTTCTGGTATCAGCATATACATTTGTGTTTACTTTTTGCCTTCATTTAATCTTTAGAGTACAAACAAATCATTGGCAGAATACATTTAATATGCATAATGATCCATGTGCTCTGGGCCTAAGCATCTTTTTACAGGCTTTGCTGTTGTTCTTATTCACACGCAGTGGTGTCGGACTGGTACTCGGTATCAGCGACTACTCTGAGCCCAAGTATCGGTATCGAATCAAGTTGTATCCGAACAACACTAGTATTTACTCTTTAAGAGATTAGGATGATTAGACAAACACGCAGTCGGAGGATTCATTATAGATATGATGGATCATTTTGAGTTATTGTGTATTGTAGCCTAATGTCAATTTTCTACATGAGGGTAACTACATAAATATAACCATTTGGGTAACTACAGTGGTGGGGACAGGTAGGATGGAATTTTAAATTGAATCTACCTGCAATGTCTCCTAGTGAAATTATCCCAGGTTAATTAGAATTGTGTGCCTTAGAAAAACAAGGAACTGTCCACTACTTACACTCCTGAAGAAAAAAAAAAGTGGCCTAGCAGAGCCATTATAACAAACTCATTATTTTTCCATGACATATTTTTCACCGGATTATTAAAAATAGAAGGTGCTGTATTCTTTGTTTAAACCGTTGCCTTTCTGTGTTGGGTTTGCATGAGTTTTCCATGCCATCTGTGGTGCAAGAGACTTAAGACTTGTAACTTTCCCTATAATCTTATTAAAGTGCACAGGATTCTACATTGTCAGTAACATGTAGACGTTGTCCCTCCGCTTATCACGAAAAGGTGCACATAAAAAGATCATAAAATTGGTTATGACATGTCGCTCACAGTGTGACACGTTTGAATGAAACAGGTTAGAGGTGAAAGTGTGACAGAAAACTTCAAGCTGTTAATGGAAATCACTGGTGTAGTAGCGAAATTGTGGCTTTATGATAATTCGGAAAACATGTCATTAAGAACTTTGTTGAAGTTTGTTATTTTGAATATATTTAGACAGTGGCATTCTGTGTTTTATATAAGATTTGTAATACTGTCCTATCTAGGCCTGTAATTGCTTTATTGACTCATTGATCAAGTGATAAGTAAGTAAGATACATTTTAAAAGTAAATATCCTCCCCCTTCCCTTCTGATTGGAACAAAAAAAAGCCCTTCCTTGATCTCAGTACACAGGAAAGCTCTTCTCATAGACAGGAGCGACGAAAAGGTTAACGCCCCCTTTTCGGTGACACCAGACACCATTGAGATTAAAGGGGAAACATCGACTGAGATCTTCACATTTACGTCTGAAAAGTGTTTAGCCATTTATAGGTCAAAAACAAAACAATATTGAAATATTGATCAAATTAAGCCACTATGAACGGCTAAACACTTTATATTGAAGTCCGAACATGCTAACTTCCTGCTAACTTTAGCCCACTGTAAAACATCAACTGTCCGCTCTGTGAATTGTCTACAGCAAAAAAATCTCTTGATTTGCTTACCTCCTATATTAGACAAATATACAAAACACATAAATTGTTATTTTTCAGACGTGAATGTGAAGATCTCAGCCGATGTTTCCCCATTAATCTCAATGGACGCAGCCTCTGGTGTCACCCAAAAGGGGGCGTTAACCTTTTCGTTGCTCCCCTCTATTGGTCAAAACAAATTTTGCAAGACTTTTTATACAGCGCTTTTCTGGACACTCAAAGACGCTTAACATGCCATTATTCATTCACTCCAGACTTGGTGGTGGTAAGCTACTATTGTAGCCACAGCTGCCCTGAGGTAGACTGACGGAAGCGAGGCTGCCAATCCACGCATCGGCCCCTCCGACCACCACCAACACTCGCTCACACACTACATTCACCCAGGCTTCCTGGCATTGCCCTGGTGCTCTCCCATCCAAGTACCGACCAGGCCCTGCCCTCCTCAGCTTCTGAGGTCTGACGAGATCGGACAGAGCAGCAATTTTTTTGTTATTATAATTTATTTTTTTTGTTACTTCAATCAACATTTAGGCACAGACAGTCAATTATAGAATTATAAGAAACCGACAATATGTTTTAAGTACAATAAAGGCTTTTTTAGAAAATATAAATAGAGAATTATAGTGTGGGAAGAGTGCCTTTGTTTCTTAGGTAAATTTGTGCATATTATTCCCAGATATGTATATGCAAAGAGTACCTATATTCTGATTCTTTATCCACATTTTATTATATTGTTATTGTTTATTTTAAGAGTATTACTATTTGAGCTACTGTGACAACGCAATTTCCCTTGTGGATCAATAAAGTCTGTCTTAGTCTAAGGTCAATTATACGCATTCTATTCAATTTGTAATACATTTAGACTTGCAGCCGATCACTTTCCCAACAGATGAACATTTAATTTTCATTGTCTGTGTATTTATTTGCATTTGTCTGTGAAAGATGCAATACAAATAAATTCCCTTCTCTCATTGTGCAACCCAATAAAGAGTGATTTTGAGAACATGTAAAATAACAAACCTACAGTCACATTATTGGCAATATTAGAATGACTTGCTTGTGTAAAGGTCAAACATTCCTGTATAAAGCATATGATTTAGTGCACCTTGACAGTCATTATACCTGTAGGAACCTGTAGCCACTCTGTTTCCATCAATCAGCATGAATGTCTCGTGAACTTGGCCTGTAATCCGCGCTCCCGATCTCATGTAATAAGTGGTGCCCGTGATCGTTCTCACTCTCATTTGCTTGGGGGATTAAAAATGCACAGGGAGAAAGAACAGTGAGTTACAGCAGACAGGCAGCCCCACCCTGGCATATCCCCCATCCAAAAGGACACATTTGAATTTGATGCCATATTAATGTTAGTGGTGCGCACAGAGCCACACCCCTCCATTAATGGGCGCATACCCAAAGATCGTCCAAGTTAACGCCCAGGTTTCGGCACATCTTCAGGAAAGCCGGGGCGCTGGGCTGGTCGAGGAGGAGGTACACCGGGACTTTGCGGTTGCAGCAGGCTTCTTTGAGATCCTTAAAGATGTCCAGGTCCGTGAGAGAGTCTGTAACTATGGCAATCACCTGCAGTGGAAAATTACAGAGACAATACAATAGAATTCCAGTCGTGGCAGCAGCAGCACACTCCCAGATGTGGCACCTGCATGTGTTTTTATTACTATCAAATGCAGGGCCCTATTCAAACAGACGTGCTGTCAGACACACTCTCCGTAATGTGAGTGCTGATGAGCTTTCGATTGACTGTGGTCTGTTACCATGGCAATAGGCAGTAACGCTTGGTCAGCAAACAAACTGCTCCTGCACGGGGTACAAGTAGGTGCACGAAAGAGTTGAACTCCATTTCCCCGTTGTTTGTATTTTTGCAGAGAGTAATGGAGCTCTGCATGTGATCATAGGCCTCATGTACACTGACACTACACTACACATATCTCAGAATTATTGCTTCACACTCTGGGCGATGCCAAATTCTTCAGCATTATTTGTCAAGTCTGTAGGAGCCATTCAGTGCTTGAGAATAATGTGAAAAGGAAGTACGAGTTTTGTGAAAGATAAAGAGAGTGCTGTCCTTGTTGTTTCACCAACGACGGTGGTGTTACTGTTTAGTTACTGTATACAATGATAGCAATGTGCTCAAACTGATTACATTTCAAAGGGCCGTTACCTAATATGAAGAGATTTTGTGAAGCTATCAAACTATTAGTGTTTGATGCGTCTTAAAATAAAATGCTCTAATAAAAGAAGCAACATTTGTGGAAAATAGTAAAGCAAGTCATAGCACATCTGGTACGCAGGCCCACTGCAGGCCCGAGGTGCTGCTCCTGCTGCACTCAGCTCAGTACTGGAATGTTGGAGCACAAAAGAAAAGGCTCAACTGACAGCTCCACATCAAATACAGGCCATGAATATTCATGCTTTTCCTCCCAATCCTTTCAAACGCTGATTTCTTTAAATCAAGCTTTCAAAAAAAAAATGTGAACTTCTAAAAATGGCAATGATCAAACATTATTCCATGGAGACGTGTGCCATGTATTTTTGGAAGGTACATGGGAGATATTAATTTTCTTTCTGGTGACCACACACACACTTAACAATGGCAGCAGTCCAGACACTATGCTCATTTCCTTGCTAAAATCTATGATTTAATAGCAGAAGGTACCTTTTGTTGCACGTCTATAAACCAGTATGGTGAAATAAACCAATCCTATTGATTTCCATCACTGGTTTGCATTAAGAGTTCACTCTTTCTGAGATTTCACTATATGGTCTTATTCTGTGAAAGTGAAAGATTACCACTAACATGCCAATACTATTAGTGCGTGGTAATAAGTACATTGTTTTGACTGATGGAATTGGAAATGCTTATTTTACAAATTTGTGTGTAGACTGTATCATATTCATTGTACATATCCCACTGATACGAATAGTCTATTACCAGCAGAGAGCTGTAGTCCCAATAAACATTATGTGCCTTGATGCCATTGCTTTTGATTGAGCACTTTTCTGGGCCTTTTTCAGCCATTTTGGCATTATTAGGGATGATTAGGCTAAACTCTTCCAACAAGGCTGTTATGTTATTTACTATATGTGCTATAGGTTGTATTATTCAACAAGGCCCTTTGACTATTCATATATGTTTTAACAGAATAATATGTTTTACTGTCTGTAGAGCCTTTACTTGTGTAATTACCTCTCTGGCGCTCCGTATCATGCGTCGGGCCGCTTCTTTACAGCTGTAGATGCATTCCCCATAGCTGGGCTGGAAGTGCGCCACGGCCCTCGTCACTCCTCGGTATGAACCCGCTGTGAACGCTGGCCAGCCGAGCTCCAGCACCGGGGGCTCCACGTCAGACACCTCGGGGAAATACGTGAGCGATGAGCAGTCTGCAGAACCGCTCACCTCCAGCTGCAGGTCGTCCCCATTCACCGACACGCACCGGGGGGCCACAGATGAACGTCTCACGTGCTCTATTTCTTCGTCCGATAGAAAGTTAGGGATTCTCTCCCTTTTGAGAAAATCCAGGAAGCGATCCAGACCCCCGGACAGCAGTTCTTCTAAAGCCAACCGGTGTCTCTCATTGTAGACGTCCCTGAAGTCTTCGAGCGCGACTTTAGAGCTTGTGGACACAAGAGGTGAGTCGTCCAGGCACTGTGACAAGGCCATGTTGCGATCTAAACTCTGTCCCACGCAGGTAACGTTTGACCTCCATACAGATAATTCGTATTTGGCCCCGTCCCCTCGTCCTCCTCTTTCTGAGCAGGTATTGGCTGTAGAATTCCTGGCAAACGTGTTCAGCGTCCTACGGCTCGACGAGTGGCTGTGTCAGTCTAATGTAAAGGCGGGCTCATTGGCTCATTCGGAAACAAACAAGTCTCGTGTACGTCCCTCCGCTCTGCCCTGATCCGGTTACAGCACACAGAGTAGACAGGCGCACAGAGGGCTCACTCTGCTGTGCGCTCTCGCACCAGACCCTCCTGGATCAGTCTCATCAGAGGCTGCACCACATGGACATGTGGCCCTCATTTCTTCTGTAGCGTTGAGCTGTAATAGCTTATGTTTCAGAGAACATTTAGTACAATGGCGGTACAATGGTTTTAACACTTTTACTGTCAAGTCAAGTCAAGTGTTAATTGTCTCTCCCCGGTTTAACTGAGACTGCTATTGGCCTGGCACCCAAAATAAGCAATGGACAGCTGGAGTTATTTTTTATGATATAGTGCTGCAGTGTAGACAGATTTGAAGTGTCTAATGTCCATTGAAGCACAAGGGCTTATTCATTATCCAACCTGGGACTATACTCTTCAATTATACGCACAAATATTGACCATGGTAAGCCTGGTCCCTGGCACAGTTTCCCAATTTTAAAACAGTAACTCAGACAAAATTAATCATAATGCTAATGTTTGGCTCTAAGTATGCTATTAACCCAATTTCGAAATCACATTTTTTTACTCTGTGCCAATGTTGCTCAGTAGAATCTATCAACTTTGAGTCTCAGTGACTATTCAAAGTCATCCGAGGTGGCAGGAGTTTCAAAATATTTAAGTAAGAGTAGTAGAAGTAAAAAGTAGTGGCCAAAATAATTGACCAAATTAATTACTTGGAGAAAATGCAACTTGAGTACTAAGTAACTCTTTGAGGGTTTGAAGTCTGTTTATGTTTCAGTGGTGATATAATTTAATATTTAAATTCAGAACTGTATTAATAAAAGAAAGAGAAAATTACATATTTTATGTTGCATGAAGCTTTTGTGACTTAAAATATAACATCAACTTTGGATCAACGAACAATTACCTGAAAATATACAGGAAATGCATGTTTTATATGGTTCTGACTTTCTGGGGC